>PVKN010007084.1:0-27261 GCA_004027915.1 Capromys pilorides
TTCATGCGATCTGTTTCTTTCCTATATTGCTCAATCAGGGAATCCATTATTTTTCTATTCTCTTCTAATGTTTTATCAATATCTTCTTTAGTAGTGCTGAAGTCCCTCATTATAGTTATCCTTTCTCTCTGTAGTTCAGAGATTATTTCTGCTCTCTTCTCCTATCTACCTTTCTGTAGTTGTTCCCCTACTTTTGATGCTATTTTTTCAGAGATGTCTTTTTTTTACTTCAGGGATTATTTCTGTTCTGGTTTCCTCTATATGTTTCTGCAGTTGTTTTTCCACTTCAAAATCTTTTAATTCATACATTTCTTTTTTTTACTTCAGATGTTATCTCTGATCTGAGTTGCTCTAAATGTTTATGCACTTGTCTGTCTACCTCAGACATTTTGTCTGCATGATTCCCATTTTCTTCCATGATAGTGTCTCCTGTATTTGTTTTGGGTATACTTGAGATCTGGGATTGGATCTTGCTCCTTGTCTTTATCATTTTTTATAGCAGTGATCTCTGCATTTTGGTGAACTTATGCAGTTAGCTCCTATGGAAATTTGGGTCTAGATTCCCCAAGCTTGTTCCCCTCCAGATGTACCTATCTGTGAGTCAGAGCTCAGGCGGCTGGCTGCCATGAGACTTCATGGATCGGGATGCTGGTCAGCAGTGTGGGGACGGTGGGTGGTCGTGTGGGGACAGTGGGTAGAGTCGGGTTTTGGGCAGATGTCCAGTGGGGGGATGAACGCAGGCTAAGAGAGTTCTTACCTGGCCATTGTGAGGCCCAGTCGGGAAGGTGGCTGGAATTAGAGCTTGGGCCATTGATGAGTCAGGGGATGGACGCAGGCTGAGACCAATGCGTGGCCCAGTTGGGATGGCAGGTGGGGTCCGAGCTGGAGTTCGGGCCGGCTGCCTTGCTGGTCTCTTAATTTTTGAGAGAAAGCCTAACCAAAATTCTCCATAACCTTAGACCTGCCTCACTATGTGGTTTTCCTCTATAAAATTCCCTGGAAGAGACAGCTTCCTGGGGACAACCCATTCGTGACGCCCCTCCTGTTTTTCTTTCAGACAGGAGCTTTCATTCTCCCAATAAATCCATTCTGCTCATTAAAAAAAAAAAAAAAAACAACTTTTTTTAAAGATTCAAATTATTTTGTATATCATTTGCCCATTTAATCACAACTTTTATTTTTCAACATGAAAATAAAATATTTAATAAGGAAGCTAGTTGGATGCTGATTTTTTTTTTTTTTCCCTGCAGAAACAACATTTCACATTCACTGGGTTAATGGGAGAGGGAAGAAGAAGAAAAACCAATAATTCATGATTCATATTGGTATGAATTTAGGAAACCATATGAACTTTGTCTAATATTATTTTGATGTTTTCATTTAAGGTCACAATGTGCACATAAACAAATAGCCAAACAAACCCCAAAACATAGCCTTTTTAAAACAGCAAGGAGGAGAGTAATAAAATACGGTTATCCGGTCCTTGTTTCAAACCTAATTCTAAATTTTAGGCTTCCAGTATCCATTCAAGATTGGTCTTTATTGTCTCTTATTCAGCCTTTTCAGATAATGTACTGCCATCTTGGAATTAGTTGGCACAGTTTGTACTTCTGAAAATGATTGATCTGAGAAATATAATTTCTAGATTGTCTGTAGTGACAGAGAGTTGACGGTGTTCACCAGCTATTTTGGGAAAGGTGCTGGATTCTAAATTCTAGAATGTCAGCTTCATCCTTTTCTCATAAAGTCTAGAACTCTTCTTATGGTCCCTGAATGTATTTGGCTTTTCTTTGCGCATACTCCATGCAGAATAGAAGCAGTCTTTTAGGGGCATTGGGAAGATAGGTACATCCTATTATGTAGCGCTCAATGTGGATATTGGATGCTCAGGGGCTTTTTGAGTCCCACAGCTGGTGAGAAAGCTAATTATGTTATCACTGTTGAACAGGACCAAAGATCTTTACTACCTCTCTTGTTCTTTTACTTCAACCTCACTTTTAAAATGATCATTGTAATGACCTGTATAGCCCTCCTCAATAAAGATGGTATTCAGTGCTGTTTTGTTTTAGAGTAAATGGAACTACAGAAAACCTCTATCTTTAAAAGATTCATCTCTGAACTCTAGAAATTGGGGAGTAATGAGGATTTTTATGTGATATAACTCATCTTTTTCCTGGATTGATCTGAGTCAGCATGTCGGCTTAGGTTTCACCTTGACCTTCCAAATACTACTGCTTCTTTATAAAAGAGAAGAGGCTGTTTCTGAGAAAAAGTATGACAGCCAGCGTAGTGACTGTTTTGGTAATTTCTTTGTTAATTTGGTCAGCCTATGTAGTTCATTTATGATTTTCGCACACTTGGGGCTTGGTTGAGAGCATAGTCTAAAGGTTATAGGATAAAGAGAAGGGTGATCACGGTAACAGCCAAGAAGACAGAGCTTAAACGAAGTGGGCATACATAGCTAATGATAAATTCCTTTTGCTTTCTGAAGGTGGTTTCTTATAGGAGGAACCACAGGGATATATATTGATTTTATGACAAAAGGTTGAAGCAGACAGGAAGAGTATCAGTTTCAGGAATTTCTACTACCAAATAATAGGGACTGGTTATTAGTCAGACAGATTTTCCATCTTTTGCAGCTATTCTTATTGCACACCTGCCTGTATTGTCCAACAGTCTTTATAAGTCCCTTTCTGCAAAGATAAAGATTGTTCCATTTAATGCCACCTGAATAACCCTGGAGGCTTTATGTTTCTATTATTTATGTTTATGTTTCTATTATTATTCTAAAAGCTTATTTTGCTGATGAATCTGAACAGGTAAACATAACACTAAAAGCAGTGTTGTCTGTGACTAGATGGTAAGCATTTGAATGGTATGATGGTAACTGAAATTCTAGCATGTCTGATGTGCACTTTGCCTCTAGCCATAGGATGTGAGTTAGAGGACTTTGAGTACATTAGGCAGAGAGTAAGATCCCTGACTGCTATACATACAGTGATGGAGTTGGTGTATATTTTGCTAATGCCGTCATTGTCAGAACAAAGATCTGTTTTTTAAAAACTTTATTTTCAAAAGTACTATGGTATAGGTATTAGCTAAAAAAACCTCTAAAATGAATAATTCTTTATTGTTTAGCTTAGGTATTCATATATACAAACATTGTCAACATATGTAATATTAGTGATGTAAGGGAATGAAACTCCCAACCTGAAAATTACCTGAGATGAATTTGTGTTCTCTAAAACTGAAGAATGAATTTTAGGAACAATGGCGGTTAAGAGCAGAATGTATTTATTGGGGGGGAAAGAAAGCTTCTGTCTGAGAGAGGGACTGAAGGGGACCCAAGTGGGTTGCCTAGCAACCTGTCTTTTAAGGGATTTTTATAGAGCAAAACCGTGAGGTGAGGTGAGGTGGGTCCAAGGTAGGAAACATGGGAACTCACAAGGTGGACGTGAGGTGGGGTGACACTATATGGTTCACCAGTAAGATTACAAACATAATTGCTCAGCTACAATTGATTAAATCAGGATCACATGGGAGAGTGAGTCACATAGCAAGTGGGCATGAATACAGAACAGCGGAGTCAGGTTAGTGACTGTTCCTGGCTTGCTCAAGGTGTTGGAGATTTATTTAGAATATCAATCCCTGTTGTTCATCCCTAGGGAGAGGTATGTGGCCCTACTTCTTTACTGTTTTGCCTTGAGATGTGGCTCACAGCAGGAGTGCCTGTCTGTCCCACAGTTGCAAGATCTTGTCTTCCATACTAGCTCCTTTTGAGGACCTATCCCTGTCTGGCTGCCTATAGTATTTCTTAACACAGCCGCCTCCAGTGTTATAATGAAATGGAAGCAGTAATTTAAAAAGCCTGTCAACTAAGAAAAGTCCAAGTCCAGATGCATTCACTGTTCAATTCTACAAGACCTGAAGAGAAGATTTATTGTCATCAGTCCTCAAGTTCTTTTTTATTCACCAGATATTCTTTAACTGTGTGACATTTTATTTTGTAAAAAAGAATAAAAAATAGCATATAAAGACATCAGAAATGATTCAGAATTTCACTGAATAAAATGATAGGACTTCAACAGTGGTTGTTATATCGCATAGTGCTGCCTTCAGATTAGTTGTTCAGATTATCAGATACAAGCATGCAGAATTGGTCAAAAAATTAAAAGGAGAGAAAAAGTTTAATTACCTGCTTCTTCAGTAGACCATTAGAAATCAGCAATATAATTATCAAAGCTAACCCTTCTAAATGTATTCCCTTTCTTAAATATATTTTTAATTATCTGTCTGTCTATGTCTGTCTATCTATTACAGGGTCTTGCTATGCAGTTTAGACTCTGTAGTGATCCTCCTGTCTCAGCCTCCCTACTGATGGCTTTATATCACTCCCAGTTTCAGGGGCCTGCATAGCATGCCTGGAGTTCTGGAGCTGGGGTGGCATGTGGTACCAGGGAGTGAACCCACATCTTTGCGCTTGCCACGCAGGTGTTTAGACCACTGAGCTATCTCCCTTGCTCCTCTTTTTCCCTTTCTTATTTCTTTTCTTTTTTTCCTCATCCCAGTTGCTCTTTTCCTTTAAACTGTTTCACAATATCTATTGACCTTTTAGATTTTATTTACTCTTTCATGTTCTTACACTAGTGAGACAATACAGTGTGAACACATGCAGGTCTCATTTATTTGACTTGTAAGTATGGTCTCTAGCTGCATCCACTTACCCTACAAATCTTTGAGTTTATCTTTTTTTTTTTCTATAGCTGAGTAATAGTCCATTGTGTAAAAATACCACATCTCTTTTATCCATTCCTAGGATGATGGCATTTTGGTTGCTTCTAAGATTTAGCTATAACAAATTGTACTGCTATAAACTTGGGTGCACATCTATTGCTGTGGTGTGATGTTTCTAATTCTTCCGGGAGTGTTGCAAAAGGGGAATAGTTGGGTTGAATGGGACCTCTAATTCTAGTTTTTCTGAGGAATCTCCACAGTGATTTCTATAGTAGTTCTATTAATGTATACTCACCAACAAAGGAGGGCTCCTTATTCCCCACAGCCTCTCTGGCATTTTCTGTTGGTTTAGTTCTTGATGTTAGCCATTCTTTCTGGGGTGAGATAGAATCCAGTGTAGTTGTAATTTGTATCTCTGGAATGACCAGAGATGTTGAACATTTATTTGTTTGTTTATTTATTTATTTAGTATTTTTAGGGAAGGGTCTATAGGTTATTCAGGGTCTCACTACTAGATCAGACTCATAGTGATCCACCTGCTTACAACCTCCCATGAGCTAGGATTACAGGCGTGTGCCACCACACCCAGTCTCAATTGCTGTCTCAGCTTGAACCTCTGGCCCCTGCGCCTGCTTGCAGATGCTTTAATCTGCTGAGCTATTTGGCTGGCTCTCATTTATTAATTTGCCATTTGTATTTCTTCATCTGAGAAGTGTGCATTCTTTTCAGATGCCCATTTCTGGATTGAGTCTTTAAATTTTGGGGGTGTGATTTTTTTTGGGGGCCTAATATTTTAAAAATTTTTTGTATGTTCAGGATAGGAGTCCTTTGCCTGAGAGACAACTGGCTATAATTTTTTCCAACTCTGTGGGTTGTCTTTTTACTTTGTTGATAATTTCTTTTGTCTCACAGAAGCTTTTTAATAAGGTGTGATCCCTTTTGTTAATTCTTTAAAGTATTTCCCATGTGATCCAGCTTTTGTTCATGAGGTCTTTGCCTTCCCCTATGTCTTCAAGATTTCTGCTTACTTTCTCTTCCAGTATATTTAATGTTTCTGTTTTAATATTTAGATCTTTAATCCATTTTGACTTTAGTTTAGGAGGGGTGATAGACATGGGTCTATTTGTAGTCTTTGGCATGTGGAAAGCCAGTTTTTCCAGCACTACTTATTAAAGAGACTTTTGTTCTTCTACTGGACATGTTTTACTCTTTTGTCAAAGGGTAAGGTGGCTGAGTGTGCTTGGAGTTGCATCTGCATCTTTTGTTCTGTTCCGCTGATCCTCAGGTACTTTTGCTCTGAGAAGGGTAGGTTAGAGATAATGAGATTTTCTTTGGATTTTTCCTAAAATTTTATTTATTTATTCAATTCCTAGGGGACTCCTTTTCACAATTCCGGTTTGCAGAGGAGAAGGAATGGGATGGTGAAGCTTCATGTCCTAAACAGGTGAGACAAGCCTATCTTGAATGTGGATTGGGTCTTCTGAAGGCTGAAGGCCCAGACCTTCCTCATTATTTTTGAAAAAAATTGTGTTTCATCTGTAGTTTCTTCCCAGTTACCTAAACTATCCAGCAAGAATGTCAGGGAACTGAAATAGGATAGGTACATCAAGCACAAAATCTGCCTCCTACCTGCCATTGGTGTGAATTGCTCATAAGCCAAGTTGTGAGGCAGAGAGTACATAGTCATGATTGTAAAGTAGATTATTTTGCAAGTTTTTTTTGTTTTGTTAATGTATGACAGTTTCCTTTAGAACTAAAAACCTTTTTTGCTACAGTACACTCTTACTCTTCTAATTTTAACTAACTCTTCTGTATTATTAGGAGAATAAGGGTAGAAAATAGGAACAAATATTATAAAAGTCCTTCATTGAATCCATAAACTCCAAATACTTTATTTGCTGTGTGTTTATCCAGTAGTTTCTTCCCAAACAGGAAGTCAGCCAGGGAGATAGCTCAGTAGAAGAAGCACTTGCCTACCAAGTGCAAGGTCCTGAGTTCAATCCCCGGTACCACAAAAAACCAAAACAAACAAACAACCAAACAGGAATTCATATGAGAGAGAGTGCATACCAAACTCCTTTAAAAATGCACAGAATGGCTGGTGAGATAGCTCAGTGGTCTGAAGCTCCTGCTTAGACAACTGCAGGGACCATGGTTCAGTCTCCAGCACCATGTGCTGCTCCAGCCCCACTCCCAGGGCAGGCTGAGCTGGCTATAACATAACATAAATAAAGTTAAAAAAGTGCGCAGAATTATTGTTACCTGAAGTGCAGTTTAGGATTTGCAGTCAGATTAAAGTGGATAAACTTAAATGGTCCACATATCAGTTTTTTCTGGTCCATACTACATAGCAGAGAATATTTCAGATATCTTCAGAGTTTCATATGGTTCTTGATTTCAACATCCAAATGTGAAGTGTTTGTTATTTACTAGATATTATTTTAGATGCAGCTTACCAGAGCCCAGTGGTGACCCATACTAGATGGTTAGCAAATATTTGTACAATAAATAAAAATTAAAGCAGCATTAAGTATTGTGACAAATGGATAAACATAATACTGTTAGAGATAGCTACTTTGGACGAGGAGTGATCAAGAATGGTACTATGGGGAAAAGATAAAATGGGCCTTGGTGGACAGGCATAATTCTGGTACCTTCTGTCTACCAGAGGGCAGTGAGGAGGGAAGGAAAAGTAGGTTGTGTTTAGACTTATAACTGTGTTTCGTGTGTAGTTTTTCCCAGAAGAGGTGGCTTCAGGAGTAGTTCTGGGCCAGTTGGTACCAATAGTTTGATCTTCATTGTCTTCAGGGATTTCTTAGTATGTGGGTAAGAGCATAGTCTTTGGAAACACAGACCTGAGTGTAAAGCCTAGTTCTGCAATGTGGGCAACTTTCTTTTTTGCTATTATGTAAGATGCTGCTAATGATAAACCATCACTGGCAGTTGTAGTGAGCATTAAAGGACCCTAGAAAGGGTTCTAGAGAGTTCAGATCCTTTAGTGCAGCTCCTGACAGATATAAAACACCAAAATGAGTTATTATTAATATTGTTTAATGAACTTTGTTTATTCCAAAACATGAACATGATAAGATTTAACTTTGGCAGTGTTGGGATGAAAGACTGAGCAGACAAAAGGCTGGAGGGAGGTAAACTGGTTGGGAGGTCCCATCTATTTAGTGAGACCCTGTATTCCCTGTACTAAATGCACCAAAAAAGAAAAAAAAAAGAATTTCAGGTTGACACCCAACCCCAACATTCTATTTTATTTTCCACTCAGATTTTATTGGTACCTTTTAGATACACATAATGATCATATTCATCCTAGAGAATTTTTACCTGTATGTGATATAACTTGATTGTTTTTTCCCATTACAATTATTTAAGGCATATAACAAAAATGAATTTGTGGTGTTTACTCCAATTAAACCTATTTTGTAATTTACACTTTAGTATTAAATCTGTTCATGTCACCTAACATCATATCTGAGGCCTTCAGCTTTAGCTGTTATGGGGTAGATTTTTGACGAAGCATAGAAAAATCTTAACAAAATTTGATGGTGGCTTGTGACCCCAGAATTCCTGCAAGGTGACAGGAGAAATCATTGTGGTTTGAAGTGTCATGAGAACATGGTGGAGGCAGCATGGTCCCGGGGAAGATGGGACCTGTTGCCCTAAAAAACTGTTCCTTACTCCTAGGTCTTCTGTGCCCTTGATGAAAGAATGCAGTCAAGACACACAAGTGACTGTGCAGACTGTGGATAGGAATTACTGTGAGGTGGATATGGATGGAGTTATGCCTGTCCTTGATGAGACAAAATATCCAACACCCACAAGTTAAGGGAGGAAAGCTTTATTTAGCTCACAGTTTGTAGAAGTTTTAGTCCATAGGCGGCTGGCTCGCAGGCAGGGTGGCTTGGCAGAGGGCCATCACAGAGGAGAAACAACTCTTAGCAGGCAGCAGATAGCAAAAGCAAGCAACCTACTATAACGAGCAGCAAGCTTCTTTCTGTCCATTGTATTTTATCCAGCCTCCTTACCCAGAGTAATTAGTATTCACACCCTTAATCCTAACACTGCACCATCAGTTAATCACACACTCTAGATCCAGTCACCTCTAACGAAGTCCCACCTGTGACCACCTGAAGTTTTCAGGGGACATCTACATTTATTTATTTATTTATTTATTTATTTATTTATTTAGTAATTACAGGGTCTCACTATGCAGTGTGGACTCTTAGTGATCCTCCTGTCTCAGCCTCCCCAGCGCTGGCATTACAGGCTTGAGTCACCACGCATGGTTTCGGTGGCCAGCATGGCACACACAGGGTTCCAGAGCTGGGATGGTATGTAGTGCCAGGGATCAAACCTGGATCCTTGCCCTTGCCAGACAGTCTTACACTGCCAGGCTGTCTCCCCAGCCCTTTCTTTTCTTTTCTTTTCTCTCTTTCTTTTTTTGACATCAGGAATCACTCTTGACCTAATGTTTGGCAGTCAGGCACTATGCTGCTGAGCTATATCCCTGACCTGTTGGAGGGATCTAAATACAAGCCATAACAAATGCCTTTAGGTGAAAAGGTGAGCAGTGTCATATAGGCATGTATATTGGGTGCAAGTTTGGATATCTGTTTATGCACACAAGAATTACTCTTGGTGTTCCAGAGAACAGTGGTAATTATGGTGTTTCTTGACAATTTTCTCAAAGCTTGCTTTGGAATTGCTAGATGCCTCCCTTGTTCTCTTTAGATAGTGTGTGTTCCTTCGGTGGCCCTTACTCATGTTGGGAATTTAGGACTTCTTATATGTAAATTTCTTTCCTAACAAAATCAAATCTCAGCCCAAGGAGAAAGAATCTTTATAGAGCATTTCCTTTCCTGATATCCATGGGCTGTAGGATATGGCAACCACGAATGCAGTGTGTATTGTTCTAAGTGAGAAGCCATATGTTTTTCTGGCTGAGACCTAATAAATGATTCTAAATGTATTATACATTGAGGTGTTTGGACTCCCTTTGTCCCTGGGTTCTGCTAATATCTGTCTGTGAAACAGTATGAAGTCACATGGGCACTGCTTGAAGGTGGGAGCTAACAGCATGGGAGAAGACATTCTTGTGGGGTACATAGCCACAATTCTGTCATCAGAGATTGCGCCATAAATGCAGCCAGAGATTTCTCAGCTTCCCTGTTCAGACCATACACTCGCTTGTTCACAGTACCACATTGCCATGTTCCGTGTGATAGAAAGGAGGTCAGAGGAAATCTGGATGCTTCTAGCTGAGCCTTGGCATGTCACAAGACATCCTCACTTGTTCCTAGGAGGGTTTCTACACATTGTGACTTTGCAGGCATTTGCCTGTGGGAAAGATGGGGTTTCCAGCTTGTTGTATGCTAGCTGCCCCATCGGGTAAGCATTCAGCATCCCAGCATTCCAAGAGTCAAGAGGGGTTTTCCAGCCTTACAGGCAGAGAGTTAGCAATGTTGCCTTACATCACAGGACTTGCTGTGGTATTTTCAGGATGAAAGAATGGTCTGGTCAGGTCCTGAATGCCTCATTTCTTATCAGGGCATGGTTATCTTCCATTCTGTTCCTTAAGTACACTACTTTTTAAACCTCATTTTCCTTTTCTAGGGTAGAGAATCCCATGTGGTGCTTTCAAGGCTGCTTATTTAAGAGCTGTCTCAGGGTGACTGCAAGAGGACATTGAGAAGCCAGATCGCTTGATTCTCCTATTCTACTGTTGTGTGACGGGTGGTTACCCTGAGTCTGGAGTTTGGAGTAGGCTCTGCTTTAAGCTCACCAGCAATGTGTAGATGTCACTAGTGTAAACTCATCGGCTCAAGTCTTTCTTGCAGTACAGGTTAAACTAAGTGGCCCTCGCTTTTCCTCAACTAGTTAGGGACCACAGGATAAGACATGGTGCCAGCTGTAGGGATCCGTTGGTCTTACTGCAAATGGAGACACGGCAGTAGGAATGAGAAAAATAGACAAGAAGACAAAAAGCTGGGCTAGGTGGTTGCCAGTCTGCTTGATGAGCAAGACTAACTCAACTCACACAAAAACTATCCTTTATTTGTACTTTTGTAAAGTTTATATCACATGACACAAGGTTGCTTAGCAACTAATAGCTGGTCTGAACCAGACAAGATGTTTTTCTCAGCACTGGGGTAGCTTGTTTATTTTAGGCACTGAGGCCCAATCCCATCTACACACACTTGATCAGTTTCCTGGCTTCCTGTGGCTCCCAACAGCCAGCTGGAGCTGGATGGCTTTGGTCTTCTATGTGAGGCTGTTGTGATCATCTTCCAGGTTTTTACTTCTCTTTGGTACCAAGACCCCTGTGCAGGTAGCTGTTAGGTACAGAGGACTATGTGTAATGTCTTCTCACATTGTCAGTACCGCTTTACTTCTTGAGTAAGAAAGGAGTGAAAAGCAGCTTTTAGTGATGGTACCACACAGAGTGCTGCTCATGAGAGCATAAATTTCCATTCTCTACTTCCTGATTCAAAGAGACTTCAAGTGTATAGCTCCTTCAGGAGTGCCTTTGAACCCCACCATTAACTGATTGGCTCTTTCCTCCTCTGCCCAGGGCCATTGGTCTGAACATAGGGAAGTGTCCAGTTAGATTGCATGACATGCTTCTTTTTTTTTTCAGCTTTCTAGTAATTACAAAAGCCTCCATAGTTTGTAGCTTCCTATGCGGTCTTGATGTGAGGGCTATCACTGTCCTGCTGCTGCTCTAACAGTGTGAGCTTGGGATTCTGGAAGATTGTTATATATGTATGTATGTATGTGTGTATGTATTTCTGTTATCACAGGGATTGAAACAGGGTGTTTGCACTGAGCTATATCCTAGCCCTATTTTTATTTTTATTTCCAGACAGGGTCTCATTAAGTTAGGAGCTTGCCCAGGTTGCAGTTACACTTGTCATCCCTCCAGCCCCTGCTTCCCAGAGTGCTGAGAGTGAAGCTGTGCTTTTACTTATGTGGAGTTGGAAATTGCTGCCCTTCAGATGTGATTCATTTATTCATTTATTCCCAGTCAAAAGTACTGTCAGTAAGTAGGTTATTTTATTTTTTATTTCTAAAAGGTCACACTTAATCATTACTTGCTATTTTCTTTCTTTCAAAAATCCATATGTATAGAATTCAGCACTGTATGTGGATAGTGTGTCACTGGTCCAGGCCCTCCAAGAACTGCCTCTCTCACTTCGACTCAATGTGGCTGCTGAGCTGATCCAGGTAAAAACCCTTGGAGGTGCTTGTAAGCTGCTTTGTGTTGGGATGGAAAGATTAGAGAAAAAATATTCCTCTCTATGTTTCAAAAAAAAAGGGGTGTGTGTGTCTTAGACTTTCCTGAGATAATGAAGGTTTGTAGTAAGAGGGATACTTTCAATGTTTGAAGGTTTTTAAAGTTACTTTAACATTTGGAACATTTTAAAAGCTCAAGTGCAGTGAAAATGAATGAAGTGTTTAGTCTGACTCAAGACATGTCAGGCCCTGTGTTGGGAATTAGGAACACGGTGGTGAGTACACAGAGGGTTCCTGCCTTCTTGGGATGTTATTATTCCAGATGAGTATTAGTCCAGTCCCTCCAGGAGTCAGCATCTTACACAAACCGTAGTGAGTCCTGTGAAGTATGTGTGTGGTGAGAGTGTGTGAGATGGAGCCTGGTGTGTGTGGAGTGGCCAGCCACAGCTTTCCTGAAGAGGTGACTGGCAGTCTGCGACCTCAGCTTAAGAACATGGAAGCTGAAATGTAGAGGATGGTCACCCAGGCAGGACTGCTTTAATAAAACAACAGTTATGACAGCAAACATTCTGGTGACAGCAAATGCAACAGAATGTGGGGCCGAAAATTTGGGTGTCTGCCTACATGGGGACAGAGAGGGGACCCAGCATGAGAATGGTGAGGGATTGGGGTGTAAAACTGTGGCTGGTCTAGGGTGATGTTGGGGAGAACAGACAAGTGGATTTACCAAGTGGGATTTCAGAGGTGATATTAATAGGATTTGGGAAGGATATATTGGAAATGGAGAAAGCAACTAGGAAAAATTGATGTTTTCTCAGTGTGCTTTCATGTTAGAATCATCTAGGGAATGAAAAACAAAACAAAACCAAGCAGCCAGACACTCCAGGTTACAGAATTTTTATTTATTTATTTATTTATTTATTTATTTATTTATTTACTTACTTACTTACTTACTTGCTTACTTATTTGGTGGTACCAGGGATCAAACTTAGGACCCTGCACTTGTACACTGAGCTATCTCCCTGGCCAGAATTTTAGGATTAGAGTAGTGGGCCATATCTTGTCTTCGTCCTGTGTAGTGCTCAGTGCTGGACATTTAGTCTAGTTTTGTGTTTTTAGGGCCATACTGTATTGCATATCCATAAAACCCCTAAGGAGTTGTTAGAAAATGGATGCTTTAAAGTAAAGACAAGGGATCAGTGCCCTGGTAGAAGCTGAATTTCATTCTAGCCTAGCGGCTGTGAGGCCCTAATCACCCTGTAAGCCTTTTCTTTGGAGTAGGATTCTGTCTTTTTTTGTTGTTGTTTGTTTTAAACATATTTGTTACAGTGTCTCACTGCGCAGCTCCGACCCATAGCGATCTTCCTGTTTCCAAGCCTCCCCAGAGCTGGGATTACAGGCGTGTGCACTCAGGGGGGTCTGCTGGCTCAGTGCACCTAGGGGCATGGCCTGTGTGGCCTGTGGTGCTGGGGATCAAACCCCACTGGTTCCTGTGCTTGCCTAAGCAGGCACTTAGTCTCCTGAGCTATCTTGCTGACCCAGGATCCTTGTGTTTAGATTGCAATCTGAGCAGTGTTTCTCTTTATTTAAAGGGTACATATTTACAGTCATCGAGTAGGTGGCCAAGTCAAGAGTCAGATCAGTGTCAGCCCCCAGAAACCATTGCTCACCCCCTCTCTGATTCCCACTGCCTTGGCTTCTAATGCCATGAGTTTGCCTGCCTGCCTGCCTGCCTGCCTGCCTGCCTGCCTGCCTGCCTGCCTTCTTTCCTTCCTTCCTTCCTTCCTTCCTTCCTTCCTTCCTTCCTTCCTTCCTTCCTTCCTTTCTTTTTCTTTTTTTAACAAATCAAACAGTATGTTTTATTTATTTTTTAACAAAACAGTATGTTTTATTTCTTGTCTGGCACATTTTAGTCAAATATTGCTGAGAGTTGTTACTTTCTTCTTGGAGAATTTTTCCTGCTCCTTCTTTGCTAACACATTTACATATAATGAATAGGCTTGCTTTGCTAATTGCTTCTTGGTGACTTACAAATGTTTATGTCACTACAGGTTGATTGAAGTACAAATTCAAGTAAACCTGTGGTATGGTTAACTTTCAGGGCAGTGCTACAACCACATGGGCCTGTGGATTTCAACTCTAGGCTGGCTAGCAGTGGCCGAGGAGGAAAATAAGACATGTCCCAGTGTTTTCATGAGTTCTCTCATGTTTGCTCCCAGATGCTGGTCCAGGGCCCCAGGGGGAGACATTTTGTGAAACAGGCATCTGACTTCATTTTGCCCTCCTTCAAGGCTGGGTGGCCTAGTGTTTTTTTTTTTCCTGCCTAAGCATTTGTGGTAAGACTCACACTTACAACTTGACTGTTGTGTTTCTTTTCAGAGCACGATTCCTTTAGAGCTTCCTCAGGTGAAACCAAAGAGAAATGAGGATGGCAAGGGACTAGGAATGCAGTTAAAGCGGCCCCTGGGGCCTGGAGGGAAGGGCCCCATCTCAGAGCTGAGATATTCTACTGCTGGCTGCCCTGGGTCCCTGGAAAAAGACAGCCCAAGACCCGGTCCTTCAGGAGCTCCACAGAAACCCGATTCCCCACTTCAGTCAGCAGCAGACCATTTGGAAGAAGAACTAGATCTGTTGCTTAATTTAGATGTGCCTATAAAAGAGGAAGATGACATCTTAGGAGAAGAGACGTCTCAGGACCTGAAATCTGAGCAAGGTGGAGAGGTGGCACAAGAGGAACAAGGTATGACTTTCCATTATTTCCCGTGCATCTTCTCCATTTGGGAGATTTTGTGAACAGTCCACCCCCCACCGGTACACACACCCTCTGTGTCTGACATCGATCCATTGTTGTTCCCGACTTCTATTTCTGTGCTCCCCGCTGCCCCTGAGCTGACCTTTTTCACTGCTTCCCCCTGGGCTGACCTTTTTGTTGCCATCCCTCTCACACCCAGCTTGTGAGGTGCTACCTGGCTGACTGCAGCATTGAGCCTGCAGCTGCAAATTGAACTTCTGCTGGAAAAAGACATTTAGCTGCTTGTAGCTCTCAGCTTTTCAGCAGCAGACCTTTTAATCGACTGAATGGTCTGTAATCCAGCTCTTCGTACTTTTTTCTTGGTACTTCAATCTGATTTGATACAAAAGAACAACTTGTTTTCATCTATATATGTTTTGTGAAAGGATGGTGAGGCTGAAAGCCATTGCCATGTTCACAAATTGCATCTGAAATCATTAATGATCTTTCAGAAATGCTACAGTGTGAAAGAGAATGCTGAGCTCTTGGTCTTTTTTAAAAAATAGTGAAAAGTAAAATTCAACCTCAGAATAAACAGGAGAGAAAATCTCTACCTCATTTATTAATTTGTTGTGCTATTGTTTCATCTTTGGGGGACTAACAATAATGAGAATGTTCTCTTATGGGGAAAGTAATAAGTAGGGGTTCATTATATTGTGGAACAAACCCTGGGGAAGGTCTAGTCCTTGCCTTTGGTATTATAATGCGTGATCATTAACACTGCTTTTATTTCCCTAGTTCCTGCAAAGCCATCTGTGACTGAAGAAAAGAACATAGAATCTGAACTACCAAGTACATCTAAAAATGTTACTGAGGAAGAGCTGGAAGACTGGCTGGACAGCATGATTGCTTAAAAACAAAATAAAGTGCCTGAAGCAAATGTTGGTGGCCTTTTTAGTGCAGGTGGGCAGCAAGCTGTCCTTGGGGCCAGTCTTGTCACCAGCATGCCCTCAGCTGGATTGTTGCATTACTTTTCAGCGTCAGCAGACTCTGCCTGAAACCCTGTGGAATAGTACCTACATGGGGCCCACTGCTTTTGTTCTCTGGCTTAGTAACCTAATGGAGTTCCTTAAGGCAGGGTGTTGCCCCATGTTTCCATCTTCCTTCCTCTCGATGTTTACAGCTTAGCAGGTGCTGCTTACTATGAGAATTCATGCATATAAGAAGACGCACAGTTGGCCAAAACAAACATTCTCTGGTCTACAGTTTTGTTTTCCTTATGTGGAGCCTTAGGCTACTATCTCGTGTCCTTTTCCTCAGCTGTCACAGAGCTGTAGACTCACTCAGAAGAGGTACATTATAAAAGACCAAACCACGGATTTGTATATTTTACTTTTATTGCAGTGGGCACTTCATTTTATTTGAGAAAATCACCTAAAACATAGCAGCTCCACTACTTACAAGGGATCCTAAAGCATTACTCAATTTTGGTATAAGACTGAGATTTTTCTGAATTTTCAGTACAGTACTTTTCTCCTAATAACAGCAGTTGATAAGCTGTTACTGAAAAACTTATGAATAACCTTCAAGTGCAGTTTCAGAAAGTAATACTGAACACAACTATTTAATGCTACTGTCCTTCTGGAGCACAAACATAAAAAACTTGCATAGCTGTATCTAAAGAGGTTTTTAAGGCACTTAATCAGTATTTCAGTGTCAACAGAGTATTGGTTTGTTTTCTATTTCATTAACTGCTTAAAGCTTTTCAAGCTGATTCTGGTTACAGTCACTAGCAAGTTAGACTGCAGTCAACATGATTTTGTGTAGTTCAGACTATGAGCCTCTGGTGAAAACTGTTGTGTGACATTCAGATGTTTAAAATTTTAGGTGTTCTGCATTCAGTCCTTGTCGGCCCTTTCATCGGTGCTATCATTGCAACAGGTCAGTTACATTAGAGCTAAAAAACTTTGAAGGCATTCAAGTAGAGATTCCTTGCCATCTCCCCCCTTTTCAGTTTGTCTCTAACTTGCTAGATTATCACCCACAGTATATATCCATCAGGCATAAAGAGCCAGATCAACTTCAAAAAAATCACAAAATTTTTAACAAATACTTTCCTGCAGAGGAGACATTTAGAAAATGTCACATGTCAAACATGTTGCTGAGCTGTAAAAGGAGTGTTTTTTTTTTTTTTTGGACTGGAAGCAGACTGTCCAGGATTGTGGCACATCTTCTGTTCAGATTTATCCAAGCTGGTCTTCATATTGCTTACGAAAGCAGTCACCAGCTGGGAAGAAATCCCAGCACCTTTCTTGGTACATCTTCCACACATAAGATTCCTGAAATAATGTGAACAAAGGGGCTTCTTTTTACACCACTGTAAGCCAAAACCAAATTTGGCTTCTAGTAGGAAAATGGATGAGAGCAGCCATGAGCCAAGCAGCAGGCACATTCCTTTTTTGCTCCATTCCCAACCCCACTGTTCTAGGAGTGAGAATTCATGTCTTCCTCACAGTGCTGTCAGAGAGGAGGAAGATCCACTCTTTGTATTCCACTCTCCATCCCACCAAAGACTGATTGTGGGGAACACAGAAGAGTGGATGTTGAGGGAATGCCTTGTGCTGGCCTGGAGAGCTGCAGCAAGATACAGAGTTCAGTTTCCTTTCCCTGAGTGTTGGAGCTGTCAGGGTTTCCTACAAATCCAGTTTGAATAACTGTTACCTTCCTTCACTGCTCTGTCCTTTGTGTTTCTTCTTCATACTTAGTCACAGGCTCTTTGACGCATCTCCTCACTCGTCCGCTCTCTCGCACACCTCCACATTCCTATCAGCACCCACGCGCAAAGTTGCTATCTGCTGCATGCTGTCTCTCACACCATCTTACTCTGATTTTCCTGCTCTTTATACAGCCACCCACTCCATTTCTTGTTGTCTTTTTCTGGTAATGTTCTTCCCACCTTCAGCTATTCTACTCTGAAGCAATAACCACAATGGCTTAGAAAACAGTGTGTGGTGGGAAGAATTGCCAGGAGGACGTTGGAATACCCATGGCAAACTTTTCAGAGATTTCTGTGATACAAACAGCCACTATGCCATGTGTGCTGTAGGTTTGCCACCACTGCAGTGGACCAAGGTCACCATGGAAATCTGACTGCTGCAGTCACACATGTGATGGAAGATGCAAGACCCTAACAGGCGGGGGTATTAGATTGGGATCCTGTGCACTAAGACTTCAGAAAGGGAAGACTTAACACAAGTGTATACTGTTGAATTAATGTCGTTTTATTTCTCACCTGACCAGTGTGCTCTGTTTCATCTTTGTTAATCAGGTACATCAGAAAAAACCTGAAACAAAGGGAGAAGCCATAATAAATGAGAAAATATTAGATACTCTAATAAGAAGCCTAAGTCATTTACCCAGTTGAACTGGGCAAAAACTATGCCTTAAGAATAGGTGAAGCATGACAAACCCTTGGGCACTGAATTCCCCATTGTCCCAAACCTGGAGTTGATACCACTCATGAGGTAGTGTTTTACCCACCATTTTATTAATAAAATCATAATAAAGTGGTGGCCCGGGGTTGGCCAAATAGCTCAGTGGATTAAAGCACCTGCAGGCAGGTGCAGGGGCTGGGATTCAATTCCCAGGCCTGCTGTGGGGCCCAGCCCCTGGGGCACGCTGAGGTGGCAGTTGACACTTGTCATGGTGGTGCACACCTGTAATCCCAGCTCTTGGAGGCTGTAAACAGGAGGATCACTACAAGTCTGATCTAGTAGTGAGACCCTGAACACCCTGTAGATACTTCACCCCCCCCCAAAAAAAAATGGTAGCCCAACCTCTATTAAATTAATAAACCAATTTATCATCTCATATAAACGGAGGTCTTGAAAGCACACGTGTACCTCAAGGATATCAGTCCTGAAGAATGGAGAGTATTTCATCTCATTAAATGCTTTGCATTCTTGTAGAAGTACAGTTTTAAAAAAGCTTTTCAGACAAGGGCAAAATGCCGGAGTAGCCTTGTTGGCTCTAACTAGTTTTACTGGTTCTGTGACATACAGTGCTCTGGGGGGACTGCGCTCTTGGTTCACAATACGTGGGCAACACATGGTCTCAGACAGTTTCCAAAGGAATGAGTGTCTTGTTCTTCAAGAAAAGGAGCATAAGACTAGTGGTAAGGAAGAAAAATATTTTTCTAAGGATGGTGGAGCCTGGGCTTCAGATCATGAGCTGTCTCAGGGTAGTGCTGTATTTATAGTTCAGGTCCTGAGCCACAGCAGTGGCTCCTACTATGTTTGTTTACTCCTGCTTTCTTTACCATGGTTAAGAAAAAAAAATAAGTTAATTTTTAAAAATCATATTTGAAATAGGCCAGTAAGACTTTATTCCTGTTTTAACACATTTATTTAGGTGGCCATGCAGCATTTCAGGTGGGACAGATACAGAAAACAGGCCATAGCATGATATAGGGAATCATGGGGAGGGGGTGTCTCAACTTAGATGCCTAATATCCCTCCCTCTTCTGTAGTCCCTTGGTCCCAGTGCAGGGCCACGCGTGTACCTTTTAGGTGTGTGTCCTTATCACCACTAAGATGTGAGTGCTCTTCCTGAGAATTAAGTGACTTAGGATATGAGGGTGTACTAATGTTATTTAAAAACAAAAGCAAAAATTCCTATCCCACTTTTTGGTAATGCCATTTTCTGCAAAGGCTGTATCTAATCCACAATTGTGATTTTCTAACAGTGGAGTGGGGTGGAGGAAGAGCAATTGGAAGCAAAGTATTTTTTTCTTTTGAAAATGATCAGTTATAGAATCTGAAATATCAGATATTATCAATAACAGCATACATTCTCTTAAGTTGTTTCAAAGAGTTTCTATGACACATAAGCTCTAAAAACGTCCTTGAGCAGATGCTTTACCATAGCAGTGCAATTCAGTAGACTCTTGAGAAGAATTGGCCTCATTGTGTACAGTGGGTTACAACCAGAGCTTTAGGTTTAAAACACAAAGTTTTGTGTCATGAGTTAAATGCCAACTGCTTGTGAGATTGTAAACAAAGACAATGCCCAAAAAGCATACATAAGCATACAGAAGTGCTAGTCTGAGCCCAGATGCGTGTGTTGCTGGATGTGATTTTGACCAGTGCTTTATATAATTGTTAGGATTTCTGCTATCAAATGGCCCCCAGAAAGCTAGAAAAGAAGCTAAAACAGAAAGGGAAGATAGAGAACAATCACAATGGAAAAGAACAGTGGTAAAAGACAAAAACACCTTAGACCAAGTCTGGTGAGCCAGAAACCGGTCCTAGTGGGCTACAGATTGTCCTCAGCAGAGGAAGGACACGAATGAGCCAGATTCCTGATGTTCTTATGGAAGCAAAGGTGGCACCTTGAATGGTGAGCATGGAGGGATTGCTGTTTCTGGTAAACTAGGCACACTGTATAACTCTTTGGTGAATACCCTAGAATTATTGGTGTTTCTGGCAAGTTACACATTTTACAACCCTTTATTATGAAAACAGGGGTGCTTTGAGAAGTTTGCAACATGTTATGGATATTTCTATTGTTTCTTAGAGAAAAAGTCTTGACTTACAACCAATTTGAGTTACAACCAGCCCTTGTCAAGGTATTGAGTTCCTAAATGGAGGGTCCACTGTGTTCATTTTCTTCTTGCCACTGGTGCCAGACATTTCTCTAGGTCAGTGGTGGCTGCGAACCCTTGGGTGGCACATGTGCCTCTAGTATCATTGGAGGCTCTAAAAGCTTCATCGTCATTGCTCTAGCTGCTGGCACAATGCTGGGTGAAGCATTCACACAGAGAACTAGCCCACTCACGGAGCCTCTGTATTACAGAGAGCTGTGCACAGATGTGAGGGCCTCAAAGTGAGCCACAGAAGTTGGCATGCATAAGTCACTGGCCCTTAATACAACCAAGTCTTGGGCCAGGATGGATAAGGAGCTCATAGAAGATTGGGAAACAGAAATGGAGACAGAGCCTGGGTGGTTTTCAAGTTTTGCTGACAGGGAAAAAGAAGTGGGCAATCACTGGAAGTAAAAGTGGACTTTCTCAAGGAGTAGGAAAAGCATTTGTGGTGACAACTCGAGGAGGGAGAGACCTGGAGGCATGTGTCCTTGAGAAGGGATGGGCCAGGTGCAGACTGAGAGTTGCCTAACTGGGAGGGAAAACAGCCCATGGTGCATATCTGTTGAGAAAGAGACAGCTGGAAGGTCCCTTTCTGATCATTTCTACATTATCCAGAGAAAAGAAAAGAAGTAGCATCAACAGGTCTGAAATACATGACATATTTTTTTTTTTTTAAAAAACTCTTAAAACCGTTGTTCTACTCCCAAGAATACTCACAAGTAGTTGGCTAAATTGTGCTCTTGCAATGTGTGTGTTTCAAAACCATGTGGGGTTGTGTCAAAGTAGTCATTGCCAATGCCACAGATGAAACATTTTGTCTACAGAAAATAGAGATAGGAAGAGTATTAGGGAGAAAAAAAGGTAGTAGTCTCTGATGAACTGGGGGAAAACAAAAAATACTTTTCTCTCACTGTGCAGTATGCTTCCTACCTTGCTGCTGGTTCCATCTATCTTGGGGCAGTGGGGGTGGGGGCATAAGTGCCCACAGCTGGTAGATGGGCACAGAGCAGGGAGGGAACAGGCATAGCCAACAAGCTTCATTTGTAGTTTTGCCTAGGGGTGACCCTAGTTAATGACCACACCCATTGCTGAAAAAGTTTTTGCTATAGGAATATAAAAGTATGGGTGGGGACTGCAAATAAAGCTCAGTGGCATAATGACCTGCCTGACAAGTGCAAGGACCCAGGTTCGATACCCGGTACCACATGTGGTGCCAGCCCTAGAACCTCAGCTGCGTTGTGCCGGCCATGGAAACCAGGTGTGGTGGCACACACCTGTAATCCTGGTGCTGGGGAGCCTAAGACAGAGGATCACTACAGTCTGAGCAGTGTAGCAAGACCCTGTATCAATTTTTTAAAAAAGTATGGGTGCAGTGAGCAGTGAGAACATTACCTCCATGTCTTCTCGCACTTGTTCCTGCTGGTCTCGTAGCTCTCCAAAAGCATCAATAATAAGACCTAGAATTTTAAGTACAAATTTTAAGTACTCTGCATAGTGGTCGTGGCGATATGGATGATAAAGTGGCAGAGGAAACTTTGCTTTGTATGGAATGTGAATTAGAAGCTGAACTATTTAAAGCTAAATTGGGGAAAACATTTGCTTTTCAGAAGCTGTATCCTGGCTGTATTTCATCACTCCAATTCAGTGCTGATTATCTGCTGCTCCTCGAAACTTTTCTCCCTATCATTCCTTCATTCTTCTGTCTTGGCAAGGGCTCTTCCTCTTTTCCTGACTTCAGGATCCTTCTGTCATTGTTTTCTAGCTCTTGGCCACTGCATTACCTTACAGGCTTCTCAGCTTAGTATGATTCAAGCTCAGCTCATCAACTTTCTTTGGTCAGTTCCTGAGAAGCTATTGATTAAAATGTCAGTACCTTGTCCTGTTCCCCAAAAGATGATAGATAAAACATGACATTCTCATAGCTTCTCTCTCTGATCCTCCTCTCTTATTTCCAGGAAGGACAAAGACTGAGCAAGAGGAGCTACAGGACATCTCTAGGAAGGTGATGTGAGGAGGTAATTCACATAAGGATAAAAAAGATGGAGTCCTAACTATGTATTCTAAAGCTTCCTGTGACAGTGCCTTGGCATACCTTTGGCTTTTGATATGTAGTCAAGGACTCACACAGAGTAGCTACTCAATAAATGTTAAATTAACAAATGAATGAATTCACAAACTTCTTTATGTTAGGTCATCGGTGTAGAAAAGCTTGATGGAATCTTATTCATACTTAATCTAAGGGCAACTGTACCTTGAATGATGGCCAGCAAGATGACAATGACAAAGAAGAAAAATGTGATGTCAAAGACAATGCGGTATATTTCATAGGGATCACCAGCAGGGTCTTCAATTTCATCACCAATGCCACCTCCTGCTCTCACTCCCACATACATGTGGAAAAGATAACACTAGGAGGAAAGATAGTGACAATTAGGTCAGAGACAGAGACGTTGGTCTCCAGCAAGATGGTCCTATCATCCATAGAATTAGGTCAGATAATGACAGCCCTGAGCTAACAGAGGACTCTTCAGTGACACTGGTTTTCTTGCTGCTATCACTACACCCCTGCGTGGTTTGTTGTTCACAAGGGAAAGACTGTTACACTTTAATATTTTTTGGTTCATTTTTTTTAGAAAATGAGTTGAGTTTGATGCAACAGGATTCATGTAAGCTAAAAGACTTTTAAGGGTTGGTAAGTATGCTTTGGACCAGACACTAGCTTTTATTCATTTAGTTTCAAGGGTGTCAGTGTAGTTTTTAGCTGTTTTAAACTCACAGAGGTTCCTAATGCCTCTGTGTTCCCTATAAACCTGTCAGGGCAGAGATTTCTGCAGCTTCTTAGATAGAAAATGAACCTCCTTAATCTGAAATAAAAAAATGTTCCGAAATCTAAAACTCGAGCGCTGACTCTAATGACAAATACGATGTTTTGCAATTGACTTCATGTGATGGTTCATCAAAATATACTATATAAACTTACCTTCAGACTATGTGCATAATACAATGTATGTGAAATGCCAATTTTATGTTTAGACTTAGGTTGCATCTTCAAGACACCTTATTAGGTTTATGTAAATATTGTGAAGAAAAAAAAAGCTAAGACACTTCTGGTCCCAAGCAATTTGAATAAGGTCCTGTGATAGTCTTTCCTCTGCATGCTTGGTCTACTGTGGGCACCTGGTCACGGCACACCACAGGGCCCCTCACCTCGGCACCTGACTGCATAGGTGACACTCAGCAGGCGAAGGGTGGTTGCTTGAAAGGCAGATCAAGCATCCAGGGAGGCTGAAGCCAGTACTGCCGCCTTGTGGGTGCTTGCCCCAAGGAGGAGTGCAGCGAGTGCAGTTATCCAGAGACATGCTCACATGAGGCTGTTTGCCGCTACCTGTCTGAGACACAGGCACATCATTTCCTAAAATCAGGTCGAGACAAATTTTCAGCAATGCTACTGCAGCAGTGCTGGGTCACTCCTGAGCTGTTCTGTCTCTCCTGCAGGAGCCTAGACTGCTAGGACTTCCCCTCACGTGACCCTGTAATCATGTTCTTCAGCTTTGGTGGCAGTTTGAAAGAATCCTACTGGCTGGCCAAAACCATTACTGCCAGTTCTCAGGGATGACAGTAAATTTGTCTTTAGGAAATTTAGATATGGATCGTTCACAAAGGTGTCTCTTTCTTATCCCAGACACGGTGAGATGAGTGACAACTGCTGCAGTGTGCTTCCTTTTCCTTTAGTCCTTGATCCCACAAGTGAAACCTATTTCTATTGGCTCTCTCTGGCCTGTACCCTTTTCCTCTTGGACAAGCCAGCTTTTGTTGCAGGCTCTTTTTGACTATGACTACAGGCTCTGGCACACAGTTCTGCAGGCCACACATAGGGTCCATCTCTCCTGGCGAGGCAGAGGGCCATGGTGACTTCAGCATGGGGACTCACCGTCATCATGTCATCACACTTCATGTCAGGCTCATCATCACCTTCACTTTTGTTGTAGAACTTGCGGAAGAAGTTGAAAGCCACTACTGTATAGAGGTAAACCACCACCGCCAGGAGACCCACGGTCAGAACCAGCTGGGGGATGGGAGGAAGACAGAGGAAAGGAGGAAGTTGGGTCTCCATTATGGAAGTTCCTGAGTGACAAGGATGCCATGTTGTGGGCAGAGAGGGACAGACACTGGTTGGACAGAGCAATGATGTGGTGTTACAGACTCAACCATCTCTCCCCTAGTGCAGGTGCTGAACTTCTGACTGTCACGCCTCAGGAGTGTGACAGTACTTGGAGGCACAACCCTTAAAGAGGTGAGGAAGTTACAAATAGGCTGGGTGTGAGTCCAGCTTCACTAATATTCTTAAAACAAAAGATTAGGATACCGGATGACTTTACACAGAGGGACAGTCATGTGGAAAGGCCTCTACCAGAGGGTGGCTGTTCACAAACCAGGGAGAGAAGCCTCAGAGGAAACCAATCCTTCAGCACCTTGATATTAGATATCTTGCCTGCAGGAGAAGAGGACAAAAGCTTCCATTCACTTGTGACAGTTTATTATGGCATCCCAGGAGAATAACAGTGTACTGAGTCTGTGAACTACAAAGTCCTAAAGAGTTGAGGCATGAGAGTGTTAGGAGAAGATCACATTGTTTTCATAGCGGTAGCAGTTCCCAGGGCTGGACAGCACAGCCCTACTCTAACGCCTGAGGGTGATCTCTGCCACTTAGTTGTGTGTCCTTAAGTAAGTAGATTAGCTTCTCTGAGCCTCAGTTCTATTATCTGTCAAGAGAGCATAACATGGATTGTAGTAGGCAGCTGTGAGAGTGACAGTATCTAGGACAAGGCGCATTTTAATTTCCTCCTTCCTCTTCTGCAAATAAGTCTCATACATAATGAATTGTACTTTGGGAGAAATGAAATGCTAAGCAGTTTGAAATTGTAGACAAAAAGAAGCCATTAGTGAATTCTAATGTTGCTGTATCCTATCCAGTATTTATATATATATTTTATGAAGTAAATATATCAAGCATGTGTTTTAACTCATTGTTTCTTAATTAAGGGCACATGGCAGAAGTATTTGGAGAGTTTGCCAGCTCTGCATGTCTTCTTGTTAACTTCCATGGCATGTGTCAGGGCCAGGGAAGAAGGGGGAGATCCGGCAAAGGGCTCCATATTGATTTGGAGATTTCTCTCACCTTTTTCATCATCTCCCTGCTCCCCAGGGTTGATCTAATGTGAAGAGTCTCTAAATCAAGGTCTTATGACTCTCACGTGACAACTACAGTTATATTTTTAATTGTGTAATGTTTTGCAAAACAATGATTACATTCAGTATCTGGCCAAGAGAAGCACATTCGACATCATGCCTTCTTGTCGTGTACTTATACAAGTGCACTGCCTATTGTCATACTTCCAAATTGGGAGAAATCCAGTACCTGTTTGCCATTGTGAGTTACAGATGAAAGAATAGTCCTCAGTGTCTTGAAGCCCATTGCAATATCCAATAAGTGAGCAGCAAAGAAGAAGTTGTTGTAGTGGCCTAGGACTGACATGGTCGTATACCAGGCAAGGTAGAGAAAGGACTGAAAATGGAAAAAAATTAACAGCTTCTTCAGCATTTGTGCAGCATGATGTGCTCATTAAGCCATTTTTTCGCATTTCTGGGAACAAAGTGAGAACAAAGGGATGCAGGTGCTGACCAGGGTGAGCTGGGCCTCGGACTGCCAAGGGGAGCCCAGACACTGCTGCCAAAGGAGAAGGAGCCCTGTACCCACGGCTCTTGTTCTCTGAGAAGCAGCCCCTGAAGCTTTCCCAGCACCCCCTGGCTTGTTTCCCTGTGGAATCCAGTTACACCTCTGGAAATGGGGTACAGATCTTGCTTTTGCAGGTATGACACTTACATTGTCAGTGAAAACAACTCCCAGCTTCCAGATATGGTATTTCATGTCGATGGAACTCAACCTAAAGAGGAGCAAATAATTTCATAATTTATAAATGTCAAGATTTAGTTAAGTGTTTAATAAGGGGGAAATTGAGTTTTTTCTCTTAGGTTTAATAACCCAAATACAGCTGTGAACTTTATCAAGTAATATAGGTTCCCCAGAGACAAAAACAGAGAACCACACATCTTGAAATCTTAATTAGTCCTCTTCTAGTTCTGCTGGGATTGAAAAAAAATCTGATTGATCTTGAAGAGTTTGAAAGCCATTGTTTCCCAATAGGTTAGAACCTAGATAAAATGCCTGCAACAGACCAGGGCCTGGGAGAACGAAGACATGGTTGCAGTCTTCTGTAGTATACTGGGGAGGAAAGGGGAAACCAAGAATCTACGTTAGCTACCATGATACCAGAGAAGCTGCCTCTGCTTTGGTCTCTTCCACTGGGCTAAAGTCAAGGGCATTTTTGTCCAAACCCAGGAGTTCAGCAATGCGCTCTGCTCCGTAGAGATCTCCATACTTGTTGATGACCTAAAGTGGACAGATGACAGGGTGAGCTGAGGCCACATATCATTATTCACATTTTTTTCCAGCTCTGTGGTCTTCTGAACTTTGCTGCCTTTTAGGCTTTTCCAAGAGATTGATGAAGACATGATTCAAAATGCAGCAGGAAGAGACCACTATAACTCCCAGGGAAGACTGAAGTGGCAAAGCCAATGAAATAAGCACTGCTTTATAAGCTGGCATCATTTTGAACGGGAGAAAAATCCTGATGTGCAGAAAAGCAGTATTGCTCCTTTCAAAAGACCAGAAGGCATAGACAATGCAATTATCCAAACTATTCTACATATAAACCTGAATATATCTTTTCTCCTTGTTACATTTGTTCTCTTCTTGATTCTAGTTTTTCCTTCCCATTGAATAATTTCTTTCCTTTTCACAGTGTCTGTTGTGCCTCTTTTCCTCTTTTGAGTTTCTTTTAACTTC
>PVKN010007085.1:0-14256 GCA_004027915.1 Capromys pilorides
AGTTGCCTTAACATGGAATCACAGAAAAAAATATCACCTTTACTGGGGATGAGTCTCAGGAGTGGTGTCTTTTGGGGTAGCTTTGTCCCTGGCCCTGCTGCTGCCAGACAGAGCCTGTCAGACTCTGATAAGAGCCCCGGACCACCTGGGGACTCCTCTTCTGAGGGCTAAATCAACATCTGATGTCCATCAGCTGCACTTAGAGACCTCATCAGGGTCACCTCTCCACATCCTGGCCACCTTCTGGGAAGCATCTTAGGTTAAGCAGCACCCCATAGGGAGGCAGCAGAGACCTGAACGCAGAACATCCTGGTGCAACCACCTTGCTCCATCCTGATGAGATACATCTGTCTGGGTAGCTTGTGGTCACATCAGGTTCTTTAGCCATGACATTTGGTGTCGTATCACGTGCAGACTCATCTCAAACCCTCCATGTATTACGCTTAAAGTGTTTTGAGCCAGCTAGTCCCAAAACTAGGCTCAGAATATTCATTTTTTTTCAAACCAAGTTTCAAGATAGCCACTAACCCTACCTGTATTTCATCTTTTTATTGTAGAAGAGAGGTATGAATGCTTAGGACTGAGGGTGTCGCTTGTTCACAGAAAAGCCTGTGACAGGGCATGGTAGTTTCTAATGTTATAAGTCTAGATAGGGTTTCTAACAAAGGAGGCCAGCCAGCTCTGACCCGAACTCCGACACCTATCTGCAGGTTAGGCTGAACCTACCTGTGAGTCTGTGCTTCCTTGTGTTCATGGTGACACTTCAGTTTGGAATGTCTTTCAGAGACATTTGGCACATGCCTCCCGACAGATAGTCCTGGGCGGCAGCACTCCTGGCCTCTCCCAAGACCCCCAGCCCCTGCGCCAGTCGCTTGCTGCACACAGATAGGCAGTGCAAGGCCGGGCTCCTCGGTCAGCGATCCCCAGCTACAGGAGCGGCACAGCCCCGCGTGAGCAGTGTGCGTGCTGTTCGCAGTGGCTTGCCTGTCACTTAGCACCAGCACCCCATGCAGTTGACATCTAATAAACTTCCACTGAATGAACAGCATCAGGGTCCCTCATGAGATCTCAGGAGGATGTGTCTCTGTCACACGCCCTGTTCCCCTGTCAGAGGCAGAAGCGTTGTGTTGTCACTGGACCCCAGGTTATGTTTTCTCCTGAGCTCACACATTCCATAGGTGGGAGGCCCTGTATCCTAGCGAATGGGAACCCATTTCTTGCCCAGCAGCTATTTCTGCAGCCCATTCAGCCTCCCACCCCAGGCACCAACAGATACTCAGGACACAGCAAATGGGAGACTTCAGTCCTCTGACCCCTTACCTGGCCTTTCGTATCACATGCACTGGGGTGGGGCGGGGGTGGCATCTGAACAGGCCCAGCTCAGATCCCTCTAGCAGCCCACCAGAAAGCCAGAAGTTTTCAGGGGACTACCGCAGGGGAAGCAGAGGCTGCATCTGCAGATTCTCGCTTTCCAGGCGAGACACAACAGACAGGCAGCTCCTCTCTGTGGACGTTCCCATGTAGCCAGATTTTTCAAAGGCTGGGAGATTTACTGGGGAAACTGAATACAGCCATCAGAGAAAGGATAATTGGATCCAGGTGGTATATTGGGTTGGCTGTAAAGAGCCCATGCCATACTATGAATATTATTTGATGGGAAAAGTTTCTCCTCCTCTCCCCTTTTCAGCGTGCTCCACACAGGCAGGATGTCTCAGCCGGAGCCCAGCTGAAAACTCTTCAGCGATGAGTCGCTGCCACTGAATAGTCTTTCAACAGAGTTAACCATTCTCAGCACTAGCTCCAGCCTGCTCTGCTCTGCGGAGGCTGCCAGTGGCAGGCTGAGAGGACTTTTTGCCTTTGCTTAGCCATCCCTGTCCCCACCAGCAGAAGAAGAGAGGCGGCAGCCACTGCTGTGCTCTGGTGCTGCCTTGTCAGGGGATTTAGCAGTGCAGAGGGTGGGGCTGTAGGTGCGTCTGAACAGGCATCTGTCAGTTGCTGCAGCTGACTTCTCTGCACTCTCTTCCCTCTCTGGCAGGTCACCAGGGTCCCCGTGGAGTCCTGCGAGCAGTACACAACTTGTGGGGAGTGCCTGAGCTCGGGGGATCCTCACTGCGGCTGGTGCACCCTGCATAACATGTAAGTGCGGGACGTTCTGAAAGGGGGTCAGGGCTGTAGAAGACGGGGCCTTTCCTCGGATGTTGGGGCAGGAGAGCAGCGTGCTGAAAGAGGAGCGCTCCTTCTCCAGAGCGGTGTTCTTAATTGTGGCCCAAGTGTAGGGCAGGAAAGTCCGTTACCACAGGTGCCTTCTCTCTGCAAGCCAGGCCCCTGGCTCCGTCCTCTCAGTCTCATTGAGCGGCAGGGCTGTTTCTTTTTATCACGGGAAGACCTCACCAGAGCAGCTGTAACACCTCTCTAGGTTTCCCAAGAACTCTTGCTGCTGCTGTAGCCCAGGGCATAGAGGCCGTACTGTGCTGGGTGGGGAAGTGAAGCTTCTGTGTGACCCTGGATGAGTCCTCTGACAGCTCTAGGTCTTTATTTCTCTGCTGCTACATAAGGAAAATGACTATTTCACAGGTGAATTGCAAAGACTAAATGAGATAATAAGTGCTTTGGAAATAAAGAAGCCCAGAAGAGGCTACACAAATCAAAATAACTATTATGGACTCTATACCCTTGGGAGGACCCTTCTGGCCTCATTATTTCATGATTCCAAGAAGTCGCATCCCACTCCAACTGGCCTCACATCCCTATTCAGATGCATCCCCCTTTGAATACCAGCTCCATAGAAATGCAAAATCGCACTTAAACTTCCTAATTTGAAGAGCTCCAGAGGGACTGAAAAGGGTGAAACCGATAGGCTGGAGCTGGCTAGGAATTCTCTCGCCCAATGGAGTTGGAAACTCCATGGCCTGGTGCCAGCCAGCAGAACATCTCCCGTGAAATGTGCAGAGTTTGGGGTGGAGGCGGAGGCGGAGGGCCAGAGTTCAGGGTCCCGCACAATAGCTCTTGGCTTCCAGCCTCTGCAGCAGGTGTTGGGAGGATTTGGGAAGGGGGAGGAAGGGAGACTGGTGCTTCACAGATGCAAAATCTGGACTGGAATTGAGGCTACAAGTACTGTGTCCCAAGCTTAGAGGTTAGAGATTCCTCAAAATGTACTGTGAAAATGCTCACTCGGTCGCCACGTGGATCAGGGAAGATGCGCAAGCTTCACACCCGCTCACACTGCAACCCTGAATTGGGGAGCATTCTCAACCGTGAGGGCGACCCACCAGTCAGGAGGCCCTCTCCTCAAGACTTTATCTCTGGAGAGCCTACCCAGCTCGTGCAAAGGCCCTGGGCTATGCGTCCTCCACTCTACAGAGGCCAGGTCATCTGCACCTTGCCTTCCCACCCTTTCTACTGCCTGCCCATCCAGTCCTGGTGCCTGTGAAACTTCTCCTAGTAGAACGCAGCAGAACTACAGATCAGGGATGGACACTCATTCCCCAGCTTGTCTTAGCATCTGTTGAAGATCAACGATGCCCCAGTCTCCCAGCTACCCTGGCCCACCCCATCATCACCTGGACCAGGTGCCCATGGCTTCTAGAATGGCTGAGCCTCTTCAGGAGAGCTGACCTCCTCCACCACCCAGGTGCTCACCTAGAGTCCACCAATCCTCCCTCCCTCTCTGGGCACACCACTCCCAGCCATCCTGCCTGCCCAGGGCTCATGGGGAGCAAGAGTTTGATGTTTATGCTCAGAGCTTTCTCCTAGCCTGGTGGTACTCATCTTCACCTCCGGCGGTACCCCACCCCTGGCTACCACCAGCCTCCCCACCAAGAAGGTACCAAAGAGTCAGGCCAAACCAGGTCTAGGCCAGCATGCCAGCCGCCTTGCTAGAGGTCGAGGACTGCGGGTGGTAGCTGAAGGGCCTGTGGGTCCAGGGGGATTGGAAACCTTCCTGTCTTCTGTATGCCTTGTTCTTGCAAGTGTGTTATTGTCTCCCAGGCTATTTATCTCTGTTAGGGCTGTTGCCATAAATAGTATGATAAAAAAGAGCCATTTCAGTGAGTCAATGAGATAAAGGCTCCAGTCAAGAGCTCACTTTAGAGCTATCTTAAGGATTCACTTAAACCTCAATAATTCTTTTCTTTGACAGCATTCATATTTAGCTCCATTATGTGCCTGGAAAGGAAGAGGGGGAGGAGCCTGGGGAAACCCTGCTGGATGGTGCAATCCTGCATTGTCCCAGAGTTGTTTGGTTTGGAGCTGCCTCATGTTCTCTGCTCCAGGACGTGGCAGGTGGCATCTTGAAGCATAACTGTGACCACCTGCCACATGTGGGCAGAGGACCTGGAACTGGGATGAAGATGTCAAGAGAAGCAGCCACCTAAGCTTCCTGACAGAGGGAGCCCAGGCCATGGCTCATGTCTGTCTCTAGGCATTATTTCATGACACAAACATTTATTTAAAATATTCCCTGTGACAGGTGGAATATCCCAATGAATAAAACATAACTGCTGCTTTCAAAAAGCCATTAATCCACCCACAAGATCATAGGCACACTGCCCCACGCGGCTGAAACCCTGCTCCTGCTTTCTAACTTCTGGGAGAGAATGCAAACAGGAATCAGAGTCATCACTGACACTGGTGGTACAGGGTTGAGGCTGACGTGGCACTGGCCACGTGCAGGGCCCTCACCTGGCCCACTGCCCTCACTCTTCCATGGAGGAGACACCTGAGAACAGAGACAAAGTCCCTTGCCCAAGAGGGCACAGAAGGTAGAGGGCCTGGGGTAGGTGTGACACCCCGGCTCCAGAGTGCACATTCTGGGTCCATGGCGGCCCTGCAGCTCCGTCACCCAAACCTCCCTCACTTGCCATCTGCATGTTCAACAGTAAGGACAAGGATGTCTTTTCTACCTAAGTTGCTCCTTTGTGTGCTCAGAAGTGCTCCTTCCCCATCTGTCCTTGGCTGCCTGTGACACAGATCCCAGGGGGTCCCCAGAGCTCTCTAGAGTCTGTTGTAGCTCACCAGCAGAAGGCCACAGGCCTGGGTACCCCTCTGACCCAGGGAACAAGCCAAGCACCTGGGCCCCAGGCCTGACTTGCTGTGAATCTGTGTCTACCTCAGGTGCTCCCGCAGAGACAAGTGCCAGCGGTCCTGGGAACCAAATCGCTTTGCCGCCAGCATCAGTCAGTGCATGAGCCTGGCAGTGCAGCCCAGCAGTATCTCTGTGTCTGAACACAGCCAGAAGGTGGGTGACCGAGGGGGGCGCGCACACGAGGGCTCAGGCTGCACCTGGCGGGTGCGTGCCTTAGTGCTCAACCAAACATCTGTACCCTGATCAGGCTTCAGATGCCCCAAGGAAACTATTGAAAACCTAGTAACTCCTGTGTAAAGGATACAGTTTCCCATACTCCCTGCACATTTATTACCCATGGACCTGTTTTGTAAACCCAAATCTTTCCTTCAGTGACAAGCCCTATGCATAATATTTCTGGCACCAAGTATCATTTTCTGCAATGTACACTATATTTACAATCGTCCTCTTGTTTCCTTCTCTAAAGACACCTGCAAGCTGTCTGTGTATCAATATGAGGTCAGTATGCACTTAGAGAAGGTAAAAGATCCTTCGCCCACAGGTCACGGTACAGCCCAAATCCTTCGCTTCCCAAGTCCTGTCCCAGGACTTAGGCCCATCCACCCACTGTGCATCTTGTGAGTTTCAGCTCTTTAAGAGCACAGGGACCAAGTAGGGGAAGGGGTTGTACCTGGGTCTTGATGAATAGGAAGCTGAGGTAAACACACACATGAAAAGGCTAGATGACATCTTCTATCATTGTGGCCAAGGAAGCCACTGCCAAGCTCTGAGAGGAAGACGAGGGAGGCCTCCACCACCACCCGCTGGCTGCAGGAAGGCAGCGTGTTGCGCTGTGAACCCGAGGGCATTCCTCTTCCGCACAGGGAGCCTGTCACATTTTTTGCCTATTCAAATACCCCCTGGCCATGTATTGTGGTAAATGAGCAAAATATTATTGAAAAATGCACTGAATTGAGCAGCATTTTGCCAGTAGATATTTTCTCAGTTAACAAATGTTTCTGAAAGTCTATAATATTCTTATCACTCAAAAGAGCATCTTCAAACTTGACCTGAATGGAGACTGCTGGCCCCCCTAGGGGAACCTAGAGGAAGCAGGTACTGCAGAGCTGTTGGTAGCCCCTTGCCTGGTTCCCGAAGCTCCTTACAAATCTCCTGCCCCACTCCAGAAGAACCACTGGAGCACAGAGAGCCCCATGAAGCAGCAAGCAGGAACTCCAAGAATCCTCAGGTAGCCATGAGGAGGAGTGCCTCCCTCCACCAACCTAGCAAGCTCCTGGCAAAGCTCCAGAATGGTGATATGCGCTCTCCCAGCAGCCCAGGCTAAGTCCTCCCTTATGAAGATCTCAGCTCATGACTTTCTAACTCCCATGGTGCTTTGCAATTGATTTCCATGTCCAAATGAGCAGGATCTAAGATGGATTTTGGTACCTTTTCTTCTTCATCCCTAACCCCTACTGCTTTCTCATGCTGGACAAGATTGAAAAATCAATTAATAATATTATTAATAAAGACTATTGGCTCTGTGCACCACCAAGCAATTATTTACCATAATTGTTCATTGACACAGCTGCAAGATCACCTAGATCAGCTCCCTACTTTGATAGATGAGGTCAGGAGAGATCAGTGAGTAATAGGCCCGGGCAGGACCAGCCGTGAAGCCTGCATCTCCTGAGCTCTTTGCTTCTCCCACAGCTCAACCTGGTTGTGAGTGATTCTCCAGATCTGTCTGCAGGCATCACCTGTGCCTTTGGGAACCTGACAGAGGTAGAAGGGCGGGTGACTGGCAGCAATGTCATCTGCCTGTCTCCTGGGCCCAAGGATGTCCCTGTCATCCCTCTGGATCAAGGTAAGAAGTGTCTGTCGACAGAGCCAGAGGCTGGGGGCTACTGCATATGATGGAGTTATGGGTCACAAGCGGCAGGCACAGAGTTCCTCAACCCAGTCTTCAATACCAGGTGCTGGTACCTGCTTAGAGAACTTGCATCTGAAAGCAGACTGTCATGGCCCACAGCTAAGTTTAGGGTGAAGGGAAACACTTGCTCCTTGGGTTATAACTGCAGAGTGTGCAAAGGGCTGAGGTAGCTGTCCCTTCTGGGGACAAGAGCAGCTTCATGCCTAGCTGGTTCTCACCATAGTCCTGGGATTTGAGGGGCTCTAGCTTGATGTTTCTGAAATTGTTTTAGCAACTGAACATCTCTTACTGAGGAATTTGTCACCTCCTGCTGGGTGTGGGTTTGAGAGGTGGGCAGGTAACCAGACAGAGGTTTTCTCAGGAGAAGGATCGGTTGGGTTCCATCTACTGGCTGTTGCCCAGAAATGCCCTTTCCTGCAGACAACCCGTGGGGCCCACAGGTTTTCACTCCTTCTCATTCTACTTTTTTCCAGACTGGTTTGGACTAGAGCTGCAGCTGAGATCCAAGGAGACAGGGAAGATATTTGTCAGCACTGAGTTCAAGTTTTACAACTGCAGTGCCCACCAATTGTAAGCAGCCGTGGGCAGGGAGGTGGGAGTGGGGCTCTGTCCCTCGGGTCTAAGCTCCTTCAGAACAGAAGCAGTGTGGTAGGCACCCTGTGGCCTCCTAGAGGATCAGGTACAAGGTGCTCCAAGGCTTTCAGTCTCATTCCATCTCCCCTGCACTCACTACCCCAACTCTCAAGCCAGGACAATAAAAGGGATCAAGACCCAAAAGCCATGAGAACAGACCTCCACTGTGGATCAATTGGTGATGGCTTTGTAATTGGAGTTAAGCAAGTGAAAAAGAAGTCAGAAGAGGGGGCATCAGCTACTCAAGTACCCCAGAGGACAGGACACAGAGAAAATAGCCTCTCTGAGCACCCAGAAAAAGGACCTCAGATGGAGAGGAACTGAGGAGCATTTAGCTCTCCTGTGCTCCTAATCTGCCCTTCAGTTTGATAGTCAGGAGGGGAAACCAGACAAACTGAACTATGACCTCCAGAGGGACTCGGGTGCAGCTCAGCTGACCTTGCCAGCCACTGGCAGCACCTGAATGCCTCCCAAGAGCGCCCTCCCAAGATAAGACCCCACAGCTGGGCAAGAAACTGGGATTGCGGGCATTCAACAAGTACAAGGAAAAGCCAGAAATGAGGGAGAGAGGAGCTGATGCTTATGTTCTTCTGATCCTAGAGAAGAAACTGAGGAACAGAAGCTGTGCCATCACACACTGGTTTAAAGAGAAAGAAATGTGTGTCTTGCTGCTAGGCCCACAGGATCGGGCTGATAATCATGGATGGATATCCAGCAAAGGGGAGATTGCAACCCACAGCTCCGTGCCAGAGCGGGCAGCAATTGGGCATAGCTTAGCAGCCCGCCTTTCCATTTGTTCAGGATAGGAGCACTGAGGTCTGTTTACAGGCAGGAAGTCTGTAGGGACCAAGCTGTGGGCACTATGGGCTCAGCATCAAGGTGGGGAAGGGCATATTTGCCGTTAGCCCCAAAGGAACTTTCAGGTATTAAAATAGATCAGAGAACTGGTCCTTTCTCTCTCCCCATCTTGATTTGCATGATCAGAATAATCTTGGTTGTAATATCACTACAGTAGCCAAGGAAACGTGTCTGAACCTATTGGGACAACTCAATAGATATGCAGAGAAAGATGGAATAAGAGCTAAAAACGGCCAGCAAAAAACCAAGCAGGCCAAATGGTGGCCAATGCAGAGATAGGCAAAAGTGGCCTCTGACTCCTGAATTTCAGCCCCAAGTAGCTGAAGGAATGCCTGCAACTCCAAGCAAGAACCTATTAGCCTCTTCACAAGCTAACATAGCAAGGCTAGAACCTGTTGTTTATGAGAGCACCTTCGCCTCCCTGGCAATTCAGTGTGACATCACTACTTTCAGTGATGGGTTGCTATGGCAATGGAAATGCTGTCACAGGGAGCAGCAAGTTTTATCAGGGAGGAAAAAAACCCATATTGCCTTGACAGCAGAGATTGTATTTTGTTGCCTATCGTACTCTCCTCCCTTGGCATCCATATATAAAAGTCACAGCGTCAAGTTAAGTTCCCTCCTTTTAATATGGCAAACTGAGGCCCAAGAGAATAAATGCTACACTAGGCATCACAAAATCAGCCAGTAAAAGGTCTGTGTCTCCAGCTCCAATAGAGGGCATCACTTTTTAGTCCTTGGTCTATTTTCATTATTTGCTTGCTGAATCATGAGATATTCCCAAGAGCCAGTCATTCAGAAAGTACATGGCAAAGCATTGACCTCAGCTCACAGACTAAATTTTGCACATAGCAGAAGGGGAAAAAAGTCACTGACTTAGGGAAAGGAAGTGTAGATGAGTGCAGCACCTCCACACACTGGCCTGCTAGCAAGGTGGCCCTTCCTCAGCGTCCCAGCCAACCAGATGGCACCAGAGTCCCACCAGGTGGCGCCAGATTGCAGATCTGGTCCTCCATGACAGAAGAGTCTCCAGGAAAGACTGGAGGTGATTTAAGCACTTGAAAATAATACTCATGCTTAGCAATGTACTTTTCAAAGCCATTTCCTGTATATTACCTTCTTCAATGCCAAACATCCCTGTGGAGCAGAGAGCTCTATTTCATTACAGGCAGGTGAAAAAACTCCAACTCAGGAACAGGAATGACTTACTCAGGTGATGCTAGGCTTAGAAGCAAAAGCAAGACTAGACTCGTACCTGCCCAGGTTCCACCTCTGTGCTCCTGAAAGCACCTGCTTAGGCAAGCACGCAGGGACCACAGTTCGATCCCCAGCACCACATCCTGTGCCAGCCTAGACCCCAGCGTGGGTTGAGCCGGCCACCAAAAAAAAAAAACCTAGTTTGTAGCATTTGCCAATTTTTGTGGCTTCAATACTCCCACCTAGGCAAATTTTAAAGCTCCCAACCTGTCATGGTCCTTATAAGATATATTCTCTATCCAAGGTGTTCTTGCGGCCATCAAATTAGAAAGAAACCAGGGCTACAGTTAGAGAATCTTCAACCCACTTGGCTGTTCTCCTGTGAGGAAGACTAGGATATACACAGACTCCCAGCATGACATGTGGCTGCGAGCCTGAGCTCTTACTATCGCTGTCCTTGCAGGTGCCTGTCCTGTGTCAACAGCGCCTTCCGCTGCCACTGGTGCAAGTACCGCAACCTCTGCACACACGACCCCACCACCTGCTCCTTCCAGGAGGGCCGCATCAATATTTCAGAGGTAAAAAGTTTCACCTTTATCTGGTCGCATTCACAGTGAGTCAGAGCTGCCTTTCATGCTGGCTGGTCCTTTGGCTCGGCTGTCACTGGTCCTGGCCCATATCAGTCCCGTTGCCCAAGATTCTTCATGTTAGGAAGCTATGTCACTGTAAAGCTCAAGGACATGGTAACAAGTGACTCCAGAAGGAGAGGCTGTGTGTGTGTGGCTCCTCAGACTCAGTGCATCCAAAACCTTGAAGGTAGTGGGTTAAGACCAAAGGTGGAGAGGAAACAGCCAGCTGGACTCTGGAGTAGTGTTGCGAGGGTGCTTGTGCTAAGTCTTAAGTTTTGCTTGGCTGCAGACATGGTCTAGTTCAACAGAGCAGCCAGGCTCGCTGTGCTTTCACGCCAGCTTGTCTTCCAATGCTAACACTCAGGAATTCTCTAACTCTGACTCTGACTGCTTGGTAGCCTTGGAGAAAGAGAAATTTAGGCTGGTGAAAAGAAGCCAGCATGACCTATGGCATAGCTTATCTTTCCAAACATTCTTCCAATCAGTGATTGAGGGTGTTAGCTTCCCAGCATGTCCCCAGCACCCCTCAGGACAGACAAACCTGCTAGCCAGTCTGCCTTGCTCTTTATGCCCAAAGATGAGCAGGTCAGTTTGAACAACTGTGAAGACCATGCATCTCACACAGATGTCCATGTTCATGTACACACATTTGCTTTTGTTCTATGTTTTAGAAAAGTCAAGTAGCAGTGATGGTGTAGCATTTGCCTATCCTACTATAGATGTTGTACACCTCTCCCTGCTGCATGAGACTGCAAGGACCTTATTGTTCAACCGTTAGGATCTTTTTCAGTGGCTGTTGGTGGACTGCAGGCAAGGGAGAATGATGGGCAGTGAGCCCTGTTCCCATATTCCATGATGGAAATCATGCCTATCTGTCTAAGATGCCAAAAAATGGAGGCTTCTGGGTCTCCATAACTAAATATAGGAAAAGAGAACTTGGAAGTTTCCTGAAACAAACTCTCATAACGAACTCTTGGATTCTTCTTAGTTTCCAAAACAGTATGTTCTATTCAGTCTGAAAAGTGAAATTTGTCTACCTGGAAATGGAGTGATGTAAATGGTAGCATGAAAGACTGACTCATCCACAAAGCCTCCAAATGGTGGGACCAGGTACCTGGTGCCCAAGGAATTACTCCAAGAGGAATTCTCTCTGTCCAGTGGGCATATTGGAACACTGCTGGCATGAAAGCACCACATTGGCCTTAGTGGATGTTGCGAGTTCATTTCAGCCCTGAGATTCTACGAAGGAAGAAAATCCACCTTCTTACCCTAGGAAAAAGGCCTGAGAGCTGAGGGCTAGAGGGAAGCACAGCTTGGAAGCCTGTAGAGCAATAGCTAAGGGAAGCAGCCCCAGAAAGGCTAGGCAATGAGAGACAGATTGTGGCCAACAGCCTCAGAAATCGCCCTTCATTTAGTCCCTTGATATAGATGGAGGAGGACCCCAGAGCCCAGAGCAGGGTGTGGTGCAGGTGTAGATCGGAGCCTGCCTCACTGGGCTGCTCCCCTAGGCAGAGAGAACCCCAAAACCACACCTGAGTGTGACCTTGTAGCTGGAATGGAGCTGAGCCAGCAAGGTCACATTCTCTCTTTGAGGGAGAGTAGAGGCCTGAAGGCTGAGCCCCAAGGCTAACTGCAAGCAGGCCAGGTCTCCTGAGCACCACGTAGGAGCCCAGAAACCCAGCTCCCTCTAGGCCAGGATCAGAGTTTCATGCATTCCAGAGAGAGGGCAGAGAGAGCCATTGCCTCCCTGCTACTCAAGTGCAAATTAATACATAAAAGAGTCCCTGGGAAGCACAAAGACTTCCCTTCCTTTCCAGTCTCCTTTCATACCCTTGATGTCTGTGTCTTGGGAGTAGAGGAATGGTTTTTCTGTCTCCTCCATCTCCATCTCCTGGAGTTAGACTGGCTTGCTTGCTGGGCACTTGCATGCTATAGGGGCCAACTTTCTGGAGGGCCAGGAGGGGAAGGCCAGACTTAAGGCAGAGGTGTGCAGAGGCCCCGTGAGGTTGCCAGGGCCACTTCCTAAACACCTCAGTTCTCAACCACCGTCAGTCATGTAGTCATGCTCAGGTCCTGGACTTCGCTGCCTGCAGCTCTGCTCTAGGAGATCCCTATATTCCTGAAACTTTGAGGTACAGCAGAGGTGCAGTGCCAAGCTTGGGTGAGCCTCCTTTGCTCCCTCAGGATCCCTGTTCCGTCATGTGGCTACCAGGACAAGGCATCCCCTAGCTGTCTCTCTGGGTTCCTTAGACTATCCCTTTTACTTCCAATAATGTGGCAGGTCTTTGAGTCAAATTCTATGCATCTCTGCCTTCCAGAAACAATATATAGCTGATTAGTTCCTTTGAATAATATAGCAATATTAATGCATCACACATTTGTCATTTTTTCACATAGGGTAAGAATTCTTCAAGTGTACCTTGGAGAATTTTACACGTACTGCTCACATTACCTACAAACTTGTTAGAAATTCAAATGCTTGAGTCCCAGTCTAGACGACGCCAAATACCGAGAACCACTAATGAATGTATGACGTTTCAGGTAATTCTGGAAACAGCCCCCAAAGTTTCACATAATGCATATCTGACACCTATATGAGCCAAGAAGCCAAAATGTAGGGGGTCTACCCAAGGCAATAGATAACTCGAGCATCCCAAATCCTGAGTAGTGTGCTTTGTACTAAAAACCAGGGCCTATGAGCATGTTGACCCCTGTGACAGCACACCCCTTGCAGGATAGATTCAGCCTGGCCCCTTGCTTTGGTGAAGAGGGTCCAGGATGTGGCTGGGCCAGCACACATCCATCTCCACAGGTGGAAGAACTTCCCATGGAAGGCAGCTCAACAGTGCCCTTCCCAGACACAAAGGGGGCAGGTAATTGTACACACTGCCTCTGCTCCCATCCTTACAGAGTATGTGCTGACATTTGACAATGAAGAGAAGCTCCACTGAGGAATGCCATTCAAATACGAAAATATTAGAAGGCAGCACCTGCTGGTTGCTCCTCATGTATGTCGTGTGTGTGTGTGTGTGTGTGTGTGTGTGTGTGTGTGTCTGTGTGTATATGTGTGTGTGTGTGTGTCTGTGTGTCTGTGTGTCTGTGCGCGCGCACATAAATCTCACCTAATCTTCAGCTGCTCTGTGAACTTGATTCTAGGACAGCTAGGCCAAGGCTTGCACAAGTGAAATATTTTCACTCTGATTGTCAATTTCATACAGACATCCGGACTCAGAGTCAGTGTCCCAAGCTGGCTTTGACAAAGTTGGCATTCTCTAATGCTGTGTCCATATACACGCATACCCATGAGCGGTGTGCAATGATGACATTAACAATTGTTAGTCCGGCCTCTTGCCACTTACACCATACTTCACACCCTTCCTTCATGCCGTCACGTGTTGGCAAGGTAGCACTGCCACTGCTGTTTAGATGAGGAAGCTGAATACGAATTGCTCCAGCGGTGAAGCCAAATTTTCTAGCACAGCAGCTCTCCGGTGGGCCCCAAAGCTCTGCCTCCCTAGGCTGGATAAGGCTGTAACAGGGTTAGCAAGCGGTGTATGCAGGACTGTGTATGTATTTCAGCTTTTAAAACTTGTCTCCCTCCATGGCTAAACCAGGCCTAGTGAGATGTAGATACGTAAATACCTTCTTTACACCCAGCCCCAGGGGAAAACTAGAACCAAATAAATCCGATTAGCTTTCCAGGATGCTGGCTGCTGTCTCTCTTTGAAGTCCAGTGGGTGAAGATAATGTCATTTCCACATGGGAGATGTCGTTCCAGAGGGCCAACAGGTCCCAGCAAGGAACTGCCGGTGCACTCGGGAGCCGAGAGGATCACACAGCCCCAAGGCACACAGTGCTCCACGCCAGGGTTCCTGCTTCCCTGTAGTTGAATCCACTCCCCAGCCTCCTCCATCCCTGGGACATCCCCATGTACAACATCTGTT
>PVKN010007085.1:14356-27361 GCA_004027915.1 Capromys pilorides
GGGGGGGGGGGGGAGGAGAGAGAGAGAGTGCAGAAGTAAATGGCTTAGAAGAGACCTCGTTATATCTGATGAAACCCTTCACCTTCCTCAAGTCCCGGATATAGTACAGTTGCAACCAGTTGGCAACTCCCCAGTCACCGGCACTTCTGCACCAGCCCTGCCTTCCCACAGCCACTTCTCCCCAGGACCCACCACACCTCGCTGGTGATCTCATCAGAGTTCTCCCACAGCCCCAAGGTCTGAAGTTCTCATTGCCCACAATGGAGAGAGCACCATGAACTTCAATAACTGCTTCCCTTTGCTCCAAAACACAGAAGGAAAACTCCTGTCTGGCCAGAGAACAGTAGCTAAATAAATAAAGCCTATGAGATTCTTTTTCTATAGGGGTGGTCTTGCAGCCTGTTTGGAATTTCAGAAGATCCTAAATCTAATTCCTAAAGACCTGAAATAGCAGGCCAAGAGAAAGTCTTGTAAAATTCTAGGATCCCTTAAAATATTCCCAAGAGTCTGCATAAAGTCCACTTACCACTCTCCAAAGTCCATGTTGGACAAAACACGGCATGTGTGCATGTGTGTGTGTGTGTGTGTGTGTATGTGTGTGCGTGTACACTTTATACACAGTATATCTGGTCATCTCTCAGTGCCATGGGAAATTGGACTTAGTACCCCGACTGCTGCAGGCTCAATTCCCTTGGTTAGATGCAAATGGTGCAGCATTTGCATATAACCTATGAACTTTCTTTTGAATATCTTATATCATCTCTGTATTAGTTGTAACAGCTAATCAGTGTGAATGCTGTGTAAATTGGCTCTACTGTGTTGTTTAAAGAATAACAAGAAAAAGGTCTGTACATGTTAAATATCTATGGAATTCTTTTCAAATATTTTTTGATTCTTGGTTGGTAGAATCCATGGATACTGAAAGCTGATTATGCTTTATGTTATCAAAAGTAAAAGAATTATACAGCATTGTTTACCAATCTGAAACATCATACTTTCAAACACCCATCTCAAAGACGCTGATAAAAATTTAAGATTTTACTCTGAGCTCATTAGAGATAACAGACAACTGCTCACCACTTGGAATATATTAAGTGGTTCAGAATCTGAAAATCTATTCTCCCTCCCTTACAACTGTTACACACACACATGTGCATGCACATACACACACACACACACAATATGCACATACACACAGCATTATATCTTAGCCTTATTTCTATCCTTCGTTAAAATTCTAATTTATCGTATCTGATATTAAAGTTTTTAGCCACTAAGAAAATGGGACATAATCTTCTCCACCAGATGTCTGGGTTTCCCTGAAGTGGGGTGCATTTTCTTTCTTGGCTATAAATACGTGAAAGCTTCTTTCAAGAGTGCTGCAGGGAATGACAGCAAAAGTGCAGTAGAGAGCGGAAGCTAAGTGTGAGCTCTCGGATGGGCCCATGTGTCCAAGGGCTGCCTCATGACCCTGCACTCTGTGGAAGCTGCACCTGCCTCAAGGCCTCACCCTTTCCGATGGCCATGGGCAGAAGATAGCACTGGTGACCCTGAAGCTCCATGCAGACCCTCTTGGACAGACTTGTGGAAGTGTCCCCTGGCCAGCACTAGGAATCCTAAGGAATCCTTAATAGACACACACACACACACACACACACACACACACACACACACACACTGGGACCATGTGGCTCCAGAAGCCACAGCCCTCTCCAATCCCGGTTTCTAAAAGCTGGAATCTTCCTCACATCTGCTGATGCACAGGAATCAGGTCTCCCCTCAGCTCTACCCAATCTACAAAGGTGAGGCTGAACTAAAACTTGAAGCTCTTTTCACCTGTTGCTTTATTTTCTTCTTTATATTTAGCCACCCCCATGAACAAAGACCAAGCTCAGCAAGACATAGTTAGATGCTAAGGTGAAAACTCAGAATGGAGGGGCAGAGAAGAGGCAAATCTCTTGTCTGAATGTTCCCTACAGTCACAGAAATGCAGCAGTTCCAGCTCCAGGACAACAAATGACAGTAGCACCCACCGCAGGCCTCAAAAGTAACTCCAGCCCTAGGAATTCCCAAGAGCTCTGTCCAGGAGCAAGGCCCAGGAGAAGGGAAAGGGAAGGAGGTCGCCCTGGAGCTGATCCTTAGAGATAGGAATGATTCTCTATGAAGGAGATTTCTACATCCTCCCTGCCAGGAGCTACAGGGCTCATGGATTCCCTGGAAGAGAGGGAGTAGGAGGAGATTAGAGCTGATAGAGAAGCAGCATGCACAAGCAGAGCAGAAAAACTCAGTCTCTCACTTTCTCTCTCAGGGTCCTTCCCGTGCTCCTCCTACCACAGCTTTCTTGCTTGGGTTTTGTTTTCCAAAGCAAGCTGGCATTCATGCAGGGCCTGGTAATGACATGAGATAAAAAGCCAGAGCAAGTATTTAGAGCAACGCGGGAGGGCCTGATCCAGCTCCTGGAAAGCCCAGCTCTGCTGGAGCCGGGAAGCTGAAGCTGAAGATAACAGGCCGCCTCGGGCACTGGACAATGTGAGGGGCCAAGGAGCCAGAGCTGCGGAGCCAGATGAAAACAGAGTGGGAACCTGAGCTGGGGACAGGCTCTTTGATTCAGCATCTCAGGGGTGGAATCCGCAGCATGCCATACTGATGCTAGAAAATTAATTCTTGGACTATGATGCACAGGCCTGAAATATTTGTGAGGTGATGACGAAGTGCCTGTCTTACTTTCTTATCGCAGGGACGTGTAACATAACACCCAACACCCACAACTTAAGGAAGGAAAGGCTTACTTTGGCTCACAGTCTGTAGGGGGTCCATCCATACTCCTCTGACTCTAAGGCCCAGCAGCAGGGTGGAGGAGAAAGAGGGCGTGGCGTGGCGGGCAGGAAGCGCAGAGGCATGAAGGGCAAGCCCAGGTCACAGGGCCCACTGCTTCCCATCAAGCTTCACATCTCAACATCACACCCAGCTGAAAACCCATCAGTGGGCAAACCCAGCTGTGAGCATCCTGCCTCATGATCCTGTGTCAGGCATCCACCTTCCAGGCTGTGAGGACTGGGGACGATATGCGCATTTAATCCGTGAAGGTATCACAGCCCAGCAGTGCTGGGAGGTGTCATTTTCCCTGGTGATGTGGCATGGCCCTGGATACAGCATCAGGGCAGCCCCTGCCCAAGCTCAGGTGAGTTGGGGTGTCAGTGGAGGACAGCTCCAGCCTCTCTGCTTACTCCCCAGGACTGTCCCCAGCTGGTGCCCACAGAGGAGATCCTGATTCCAGTCGGGGAAGTGAAGCCCATCACCCTCAAGGCTCGCAACCTGCCCCAGCCTCAGTCAGGCCAGCGCGGCTATGAATGCGTCCTCCATATCCAGGGGGCCATCCACCGGGTCCCCGCCCTGCGCTTCAACAGCTCCAGCGTCCAGTGCCAGAACAGCTCGGTAAGAGGCCGGGTGCGGCCAGACTGGGTCCAGAGCTTTCTCTCCTGCCCATGCCCAGGCCTCAGCTGACCCCACTCCCCAGGGACAGAGGCAGCCACAAGAAGCCCAGGCCTCTCATTCAGCCAAGGCCCGGCAGGTTAGCCTTGCTGGAGAGACGAACCCCCAGAGGAACCTCTCTGCAGAGCTTGAGATCTTAGTGAAGTTTAAAGAAGGAATTCCCTGTCCCCACCCACGGTATGAAGGACCAGAAGGGTGTCACTGGCACCTGGGAGAAAAGCGCAGTGGGAGGTGGGAAGGGAAAAGAAGGCCGGCACGTTCGGAGAGCAGCAAGGGTTAAATCTGGCCCAGTGGCTGTGGAGGGAAATCACAGGAGGTGTTTCATTATAGTTCTGGCCCAGGGAAGATGTTTTTATCAGCCAGCTCCTTGTCTCTGACCGTGGGGGGTCAGCTAAGAGATGGGGGACTGACAAAGGTGTGAGGGAAGCTAATTCGCCTGGGAGAGATAAAGAGAATCTAGGCCTCTTATCAGGGAGCTGTCAGAATCCGGGGTCACAGGCACTTGATAGAATTTGTAATCGGTGGAAGGCGCCAAGCGCGAGGGGAAAGGGGAAGCTCTGAAACGGAGCGCAGCAAAGGAGGGGCTGCAGGCGGCGCCGGGCAGCAGCCACGCCCCCAGAGCTGCGAGACCGCTGGGCAGCCCCTGCAGGGGTGTCTGGGGCCTTCTTCCTAGAGGTGCCAGTGGGAGCTGAGCCACCCCACTGGGCTCTTGCTGAAGTGTGTGAAGCACTTCACAACCCTCTGTGGGTTGGCAGGAGAGGAAGGCCGTGAAGCTAGAGGTGTTTGCAGTGGGGCATTGACATCTGCCAGGGGGCTACTGAGCCCACAGAGGACAGTGCAGGGCCAGCCAGCCAGCCAGCCCTACCTGGCTTCACTGTGAGCGCTTCCAGGCCCTGCCGGGGTGACAGGGCAGCCAGAGGGCACTGACTCTGTCTCCCAACACACGGCCTCTCCTAAAAGACCCACGGAGGGAGCGGTAGCTCCCGGAGAGACCAGGTTAAAGACTCAGGCCCAGGGGCCAGGAAGGTGAGGGAGGCTGTCAGCAATGGTGCCTGGGGAAGGCAGACCCAAGTGGGACTGAAAAGCTAAGGATGCATCAAAGGACGAGGTTGTAGGGAGAGAGGGGACATCTCTAGCTTCATGGCCTTCCTCTCTGCCGACCCTCTTCACACACATGGGAAAGAGTGTGGTGGGGTGGCTCAGCTCCCACTGGCACCTTTAGGAAGAAGACCCCAGACATCCTCAGAGGGGCTGCCTAGTCCAGCCATATGGCACCCCTTGTGACATAGAAATGCCACCCAAACACAAAGAGACACCAGCAGGTGTGTATGGAGATGAGTGGGTTCAAGATCTCCATAAGAGAGAGGTAGAGAAGAGACAATAACTTGGGTCAGATGGTGCAAGGCACTGAATGCCGCGTCCAGGGGTCGAGGTGGCTCACTGGTGGCACTAGTGGCTGAGTCAGAGAAGGGCTGCCATGGCTGTGTTTGAGCAGCAAGGAAGGCTGTTCTGCAGCCCTGGCTCTAGTGGCAGGACCACATCTGACCTTCCCTGCAGTATCAGTACGACGGGATGGACATCAGCAGCCTGGCCGTGGACTTCGCCGTGGTGTGGAATGGCAATTTCATCATAGACAATCCTCAGAACCTGAAAGGTAAGCAGCCCCTTCCAGGTAGAGCTTTGATCTTTGAATGACCCTGGGAAAGACTAGGGCTGGAGAGATCAGAGCCGGCTGGCTGCTGTGCCTTGGATAATGCGCTCTCCCTGTCAGCAGAATTCTTCAGAGGCTCCTAAAGCAACGTTTGGATCCATCAAAGGCGTCCTGTCGGGAGCCCTGTTTTATTACAGCCGGAGCATCTATGGGGCGGCTGCCAGCTCTCCATGTTATTCTTTGGCTCCTGGTGGCTTTGAAGTGTCTGTGGAGCCTGACCTAGGAGGACAGCAGGCAGGAACATCCCTCCTGTTTCCTTGGAAATGGAAATGTTGTTTCCACTCTGACTCTCACTCCCCTGTCCTTGGTTCTGGTCACAGTCACGACACAAAGAAGGCTTCTGAGAGACCAAGCTCTTGGTCCTGAGGCGAAGGAAGGGAGTGGAAGGCCAACCCAGGCGCACAGCTGGGGCAGAGAAGCTCAGGAAGAAGAGCTGGGCTAAGAGCAGAAGGGGCGCTGCACGAGGCCCAGCTTGGTGCTCCATCTGCGAGGGGGCACAGAGCTCCCTCCAGAGCACCTGCTCATTAAGCGTTTGGTTTGGAACTCTTTTTCATAACTGCCACAACTTTAAGAGGTCTGCACTGCTGTTATTCTCATTTTGTAGACAGAAAAGTAAAATCCAAAGAGGTTAAAAAGTGGGCCAATAGTAAAAGTGAGGATTTGGACCCCCAGTCTAATTTCAAACTGGTGCACAAGCTGAACCCCATGCCTGGGAGGACCTGCAGCCCAGCGCACTGCAGGCTTTGTGCCCTCCCCTTCCAGGGAACACCCAGCCTGCCTCACCACACATCAGCCTCTCCCTGCTCTTCACCCCTTTCCCATACTGGATAGTAAACCCAGGCCCTTCACACCGAGCTCCATCCCCAGACTTTTTTTAAAATTTTGAGACAGTGTCTCACTGCATTGCTGAATTTTCTGGGCTAAGCTCAAACTTCCAACTCTTCTGCTTCCTCCTCCCAGAGAGCTAGAATTGCAGGTATGCACCACCGCACCCAGATGTGCTGCTATTCACATCATGAGCCTTGCCCACCTTGGCTTCCACCTGAGAGCCACACCTGGGCACCAGGAGGGGTCAAGGCCATGGAGGGTCTGCAGGTGCCTTGGCATCTGCAGGCTGAAGCTCCTTGTCCCTGATACTGCCACTGAAAGCAGTATCATTTAGATTAGGAGAGGGAAATGGAGTCAGGGGGATTATTTGTCCCTTATCTTCTCCTAGCCAACCAAATTTTCTCACCAGCAAAAGAGAGCAGACACTTTCCTTGCTGAGGATCTGGGCTTGGATCCCAGAGGCTGTCTTTGCACCTGGAACCTGGAGAGAAGCAGCCCCATTCACACGGGGCATCGAGTTTTCTTGGAGCCCGTGTAGCTCCTTGAGTGTGCGGCAGCCATCCGAGCTTCACATTTGTGCCTTCCCAGAGCCTGGCTCTCAAGAGAGGTGGCACACTTTGCTGGGCTGAGGCTTCTGTGTTTAAGACTCAGGTTCTAGAATCCTACAAGCTCAGATTCAACTGCAGACCTTTCCATTTGCAGAGGCATAAAGTCAGAGAGCTCCCAGCTGTGTCCCAGGTCCTCACCTTGTGTCTCGCCCCATCCCCCCATCCTGTGCAATGGGGAAAGGATGGCTACTGCTCAGGGTCATTGAGGATCCAGTGAGCTAGGGGCCCCAGGGTCGGATGTGCACGTGGCTTTCCTGCCCTCTGCGTTAGGAAGCCATGGCACAGGGATATTTAAATGTAGTCTGTGCAACTGAGGCTGGGGGTTGGTGCACAGAGCAGAGAAATGGAAGGATCCCTGCACTGGGCACATATCTGGGCTTCTGAGCAGAGGTGGGCTGCCCAGTCCAGAAAGCTTGTAGCAGCTTGACCAGAAGAGTTTCTGAGCATATTCATCCCTCAAGATACATAGTGAATTGGTTCAAAGATCCCCTAGCAATTCCAAAACCATTGATTTCAGTCCCTCTGTAAAATGTCACTGCATCCCATATTCCAGATCCCTCATGTAATAAGTTCAGTGCTATGCATACAGTTGTTAGATTGTGTTATTTATGGACTAATGACAGGAAATATATCTGTACATGTTCAGTATATACCCACTTTTAAAAAGTACTTTTTTTTCCGTATTTAGGACAGGATCTACAGGGTGTACAGAGTCTCACTACATAGGTTAGACTTATAGTGGTTCTCCTGTTTTCAGCCTCCCAAAGTGATGGGATTACAGGCCTATGCCACCACACCCAGTCTCAATCACAGTCTCAGCATACCCTAGGGGTGGGGCCAGCAGGGCACACCAGGGGTCAAACCCCGGCCACTGTGTCTACCTAAGCAGGTACTTTAGTCCACTGAGCTATCAGGCTGGCCCTTAAAAAGTACTTTAAGTTCACAGTTGATTGAATCCATAGATACAGGACCCACAAATATGACAGGGCCACTGTATTTTGTTTCTGGAAAATTTTTTTGGGACTTTGAGTTCAACCCTAGCAACAAGAAGCTAAGAGCCAGGCTCAGAAAGCACAGTTCTGCTGACCGAGTGGTTTCACCAAGGCTTTTAAGTCAATAGGAGACAAAAGCCAAGACAAAGGGTTTAGAGATTGCACTTGCAATGTGTAAAGGAGCTGGCGTATCCTCCCCAGAATGGATTCCCCATCCACAAGGGTAATGAACGAGATGGTGTCGTGCTCTTCCCTTATCGGTGTCCCAACATTGCCAACCACCTGGGCTTTCCTCAGACTCCTCCTAAACCCAGACACCTTCCAGCACACTGGGGGTGATGCCTCTCTTCGTGGGACCCGATGTCCAGCAGCACTGCAAGCTGGAGCTTCAGGGCCTCAGCTTGCAGCACTGACTCTGGTGAACTGCGAGTCATCACATCTCTCTATGAGCTCCACTTTTACCTGAATAAGGAAATGAGCCTCCCTGCTTCAGAGGAGGGCTCTCTGTGAGTGTAGGAAAATGACAGGTGGGGAGAACAGTTGGAGTTCAAAGGGAAGATGATAAGCATGCATAGAACATCGGATATGCTGCAAGGCTGGGCTCACTACTTACTAAAGGGCATTTCACTCAACCCTCCAAAGAAATCAATGATTATCTCTGTGTTAGAGAAAACTAAGTGTGGTTTGTATAGGTTAAATATTTTGTCACATTGCAAAGAAGTAATGAAGCCACAATTAAAGGCCAGATCTAGTTCAATCAAGAGCCAGAAGTCTTAGGCCATGTTATGTGCCCTCTTCAAGTGGCTCCTACAAGGTGCAGCTTATTGCTCCCCCATAAGGCATTCTTGCCATGATGCTGACAGGTGTTGCTCCCGTGGTTGGGCAGTGTCTGCAGCCTCTGCAGGTCCTTCTGTGACCAGGCCCCTCTCTTTGCAGTGCACCTCTACAAGTGTGCAGCCCAGCGGGAGAGCTGTGGCCTCTGCCTCAAGGCCGACCGCAAGTTTGAGTGTGGCTGGTGTAGTGGAGAGCGCAGGTGCACCCTGCACCAGCACTGTACCAGCCCCTCCAGCCCCTGGCTCGACTGGTCCAGCCACAACGTCAAGTGCTCCAATCCCCAGATCACTGAGGTGAGTCCCTGTGTTCCCAGAGAGTGGCCAGGGCCATGGGAAAGAAGAGAAAGGTGCAGCTTTGAGGGTGAACTCTTGGAGTTGAGTGTGTTTAATGTGGGGGTGCAGAGGCCTCTCCTGCGTGACTCGCCAGCCTGCTCAGCATCACCCACAAGTGTTTGTAGCACGTCTTCTTCATGCCTGTGCATACACTGCTGAGCACACATGCAAACTACAAGGGGGTGCGGAGCCAGCCCAGTTGCCTGCCAGGCTGGCTGAGCCAGGTGGAAACAGGACGTTAGCCCCATGCTGGGAGAGTGCTTCAGTAGGCAGGCTCAATTTTGCACAGCAGACATGTGTTTTCAGGAGCTGCAATTAGCTCAGAGTTGCCACATTGAAAGACAGGCGATATGTGAGCCACTGCACCATTTCCCAGGGTTTAGTCTCTGTCCCAATTTGTTTGTGCAATTTAATGGGAAGAAATAGGTAATTAATTATACAAGGGAAAAAGTGGTGTTTCCAAAATAGCACATTGCAAAGGAAGATGAATAGATGATGTGGTTGGAAACGCAGCTGCCGAGTTTGAATGGGTTGGAGGAGAAGAGTTGCACTTAACTTGGCTGCATTGTGTGCTCAGCGCTCTTCACAGCTCTCCATTCAACCACTGTCACTTCAGCTTTGAAGCTAATTACACATTCCTGATGCCGACCAGGAATGGAGGCTTGTGCGGGCCCCACAGTGGCCTGCAGGTGTGCAGGACCTGGCCAGGGTCGCTCCCTGTCTACAGCCTCCCTGAGCTGATGCCCTGGCCCTTTCCTGGCCTCAATATCCCTGTTGGCCAAAGAAAGCAATTCTAGTTCTCAGCTGTCATGGCATTGGGAAACTCCTTGTGCACACCTTTCTGTGATCATAGCAAGCAAGGCAAAGCAGAACAAAAAACTGACAGAAGGCCAGAGAAGTTGAACACACTCAAGTTGTACTGGTATGACAGCCAGTTTTTGAGCTCAAGTTCAATCATAAAGTCATTTGAAATTTTTCAATGATTTTCCCAGATAACATACAGTCAGAAGTGGTGTTTCTAACTCCATAAGATCCAGCCCCTTCCTGCTGGTATGGGCCAGTTAGATGTGACCCAACCATGTGGCAGAGTGATCCCGGATAAATACATATCTGAGGCTTCTTTTGGCTGCACTGGATGAAGTTATATGGGTATAGACTTGGTCCTGCAAAGCGTAGACTGTACCATCCCATCTTGCTCTCAAATGGGGCCAGTGACAATAGCTGTTGACATTCCTCTTGTCTTTAGAGAATATATGCAGGGGCTGCAGTTGGTGCCCTCAGACTGCCCTCCGCCAGCCAGCCTCCTGAGCTGCTTCAGCTCCGTGCCTTCTCCCTGACTCTGGTGATTTCCAGAAGCTGCTGATCTGAGGATTTGCACTGTTCTGTAACTCCCACTGCTGCAGTTGTCTGTCTCTTTCCCATCAGCACCTGTGGTGCAAAGAGCTTAGCTGGGGCAGAGTTTGCAGTGCATCAGCCCTCCCACCTCTGCAAACCTGGGGTGCCGTGTCTAGCAGCTGTGGGCTCCCCAGTGGTCGACCCCTTCCCAGCCCCCAGGCAAGCTGCTCAGTAAGGAGCTTCTGCCTAAGTCATCCCTGCTCATTGACCGGGAGACAGCCTGCTCTGTTCACAGAGGACACCCTAGTTCCCAGAAGCTAATTAACCCTCTGAGGTAACGAGGCTGTAATTGACTTTCCCAGTGAACATCTCAGTAGGAGTCAGAGACTCTAAGTGTATGGTGGTTGATTTGTGTTGAGTTGTTGAGAAATTAAACAGCATCTTTGCAGAGAGACAAACCCTTGCTGTGCTGCGAGCTACCTAAGGGACATCACTCTGAACAGAACATGCGAGAAGGAAGAGCCAAGCCCAGAATCATATTCACTGCTATCCATCACATTTCCTCTCCTTTCACATCCTCCACCCCACCAGAGCCTCCCTAACCTGCAGAAGGGAGACCAGACGCTGCTGGCCGGAGGGCTTGCACCACTCTACAATTCCTGCTTCTGCGGTTGTCTACCCGTCTACCCATTGGCACCTGTGGCACAGACAGCTGAGGTGGGGCGGGGTTTGGAGTCCATCAGCACTTCCCACCTCTGCCAACCCAGGGTGCTTCTCTGTTCTCTAAGTTTTCATTGTTGAAATAACCTCAAATTGAGAGAGAGAGAGAGAGAGAGAGAGAGAGAGAGAGAGAGAGAACAAAGAAGTTTCATATTCCTTTTGCCCAGATTTCCCAATATAATTATCAAAATCAGGAACTTAATATTGATTCAATAATACTATCTGATATACACACTTCATTAACATTCTGCCAGTTACCCCAGTGATAGCCTCTATTCTGATGTGGAATCCAATCCAGGATCGAATCCAGGATCCCACGAGACATGCCACTGCCATGTCTCCTCAGTGCTTTATCTGTAGTCATCCCATCCCTGATGCCCTTTGTGTTGTTGAAGAGTCCAGGGCAATCATTTTATAGAATGTACCTCAATTTGGATATATCAGAGGCTTCCTCGTGAGGAGATTCAAGTTATAGCACTAAATTCAGGTTTAGCACTTTCTGCCAAGAAGTCCTAAAAGCATTCGGCAGAGTTTGCACTCTTATATGTATCGCCCATGTTTTTTTATTTCTGCGCAATATGTCCCTTCCTTGGTGCCACTGCTGAGAGCAGTGAGCAGAAGTGCAGGTTATAGAGCTCCTTCCTGGGGCAGAGGAGGATGCCGCGATGGCTGGCGCAGTGGCAGAGCTTCCAATCCTGGAAATAAATAGGGGCTGCTAAGGGGTACCGCCCTGCTGCTGGGGAGCAGAAAATGAGTGAGCTGGTCTCAAAGCAGTTCCACCTCCAGCGGAGGAGTGGGCTCACTCACAGTTAGATGAGCAGCTGTGCTCTTCCTTAACCCCTCCTTACCCCTACTGTCTCCATGGCAACCAAGCCCACCTCTAGAGACCCATCCTTTATGGCAGCTTCATGTAGGACAAGTTGTACAGCCTATTGAATTTCCCAGTTTGCACAAAGCTCAGGTTAGGACCCCCTCAGGACTCACCGTCTGCTCCTTCTCAGCCTGCTCACAGTATGATAATAACGTTGTCCCCTGCGGGAGGCAGCCCAGGCTGCTCCCATTTCTAGCTGTCATCAGGGCATCTGCACATATGTCACCTGTTCAATCCCAGAAGCAGGAGACAAGCAGAGGGCTGAGGAGCTCATGCTGTGCCTGCCCACTGACTTTCTGCTGTCCCCAGCCTGTGCTCTGGACCCACTGGGGGCTGCAAAGAGGAGGAGATAGGGAGCCACCCCGCGGATGGGAGGATTGGGAAAAGCATTTCCTAAGAAGCCAGAGGAAGGGTGAGGAGACTGAGTAGGTTCTCAGGAAAGGAAACATAGAGAGATAACAAGGCTCCTGAGCAAACGCCACTGAGGCATCCGCTCTGCTCCCCACTGTAGGTGAGCTTCCAAGGTCTGCCTAGCAGTGTGGCATGAACAAGGTGCCTTAGGCCACAGAAGTGCACTTTCAGAGAGATCTGGAATCAGAAGTCCACGATCAAGCATGACAGAGTTGGTCCCCTAAAGGCTGGGGGCCTCTCTCTTGGGGCTTTGCTGGTGGCACAGGCAGCCTTGGCCTTGCAGAAGCACCACCCAGCCTCTGCCTCTTATGTGATGTTTTTCCTGTGTATAGCTGTCTCTTAATTTTTTAAAAATGTATTTGTTACATTTTTACTATAAAATGTACTTGTTTACATTTTACTGTATACACAGTCACTATGACTGTGTATAGCTGTCACTATGCAGCTTGGACTCAGTGATCCTCTTATTTTCAGCCTCCCCAGCACTGAGATTACAGGTGTATGCCACCATGCCCAGACTCAGTGACCAGCTCAGTGCGCCCAGTGTAGCATCTGGTGCCCACAGGCATTGAACCCCTGTCCCTGCACTTGCCTAGGCAGGTACTTAGTCTGCTGAGCTATCTCACCAGCCCTTCTTAATTTGTTCTTTAAATGAGGACACCAACAAGATTGGCTTAAGATCCACTCCAATAACCTCATTTGAACCTGATCACTTCTACAAAGACTCTGTCTCTAAATAATGTCACCATTTGAGAAACTTGGAGTTAGTACTTGAATATATGGATTTGGAAGAGGATTCAACCAATAACAGTGAAAATTCTGAGTAAAGGGAGGAGTTACCAGAGTTCCAAATAAATTAATTCATTCCTGC
>PVKN010007086.1:0-27250 GCA_004027915.1 Capromys pilorides
AGCCACAAAAAATGGGAAGAGTCAATGTTTGACAACAGTAAGATGGATTAATAAATTATTGAAATCATGTACTAAAACATTGTGCTGCTATGAATAGAAAATATCTCAAATAATTGGCAACAACATCAGTTTAGAAGAAAGAAGATCTTTTTTTTTCTGTACTGAGGATCAAACTTGAGACCTTGCACTTGCCAGGCAGGTGCTTATGCCACTGAGCTATCACCCTAACCCTAAAAGAAGAAAGAAGACAGACACAAAAAATGTATATTGTTTACCCCATTTATATAATATTTCAAAATAAGCCGTGGGTCTTAACAGGAGAGTGGGTAGTTATCTTTAGGGAAGGTGCTGGAGGAGATATGCAGATTCTTCTGGGATGCTGGTGCTTTTTCTTTCATGATCCAGAGACACTAGTGTAGGCATTTCTCAATTACTCTGCTCTCATTGCTGGGACAAAATACCCAACACTCAAAATTAAGGAAGCAAAGGTTTATTTAGATCACAGTTAGTGTTGGTTTCAGTCCATACTCAGCTGGCTCCAAGGGCAGAGTGACACATGGAAGAGAGCAGGTATTCATGGCAGCAGCAAAGAGCAAGAGAGCAAAGAGCAATGGGTCAGGCAGCAGCTCCAGCAGCTAACTAGCCTCTCTCTCCTCCTTATACTGCAATGCAAATTACCTACTCCAGAACCAGGGTGTAGTACTCACACCAGCAATCTCAGCACTGGATCAAGAATCAGTCACAAACTCCAGCAACTTCCCCAGAAATATATGTGGCTTTAGGTGGACACCTATATACAAACCATAACAAAGCATATTTGCTTTGTGATAATAATGTTTACATGTTATTCAGAATCTCAACCAATTCTCTTCAGAGTCACTCTGGTCTAAACCACTATCATTATCATCTTTTTCATGAGATTTAGGGGATTTTTAAAAAAATTTTTTCTCTCCATTTTTATTCTTGATCTTTTTAAATGTAGTGTCCACAGTTACCAGAACATTCCATTTCAAATGAAGTCAAACTTCTGCAGTGACTACATACCTAACTCAGAACAACAGCCAACACCTACAACCATCTATGAAAGCCTAGATGTTTGATCCTTGTGTTATGCGTTTTAGGTATCTTGTGTTATGGGGTTCAGGTGTAAAATGTTCTGCCCAAGCCTCAACTATTTAGATATGGGGACCTTTCAAGTTCAGTAGAGAAATAAGATAGTTCCATGGCAAAGAACAACTGAAGAAATTTATAACCAACAAGCAAGTTCTACAAAATGTTTTGAAGGTTATACTTGAAAGAGATGATGAAGGCCACAAAGACATGAACATCAGTAGAAGAACTACCAAGCAGGACAAGCAATTAAACTTAGGAGAAAGATAGACAACCAATAACAGCAAAATAACATGAAAAAGATAAGTCCACACTTATCTTACAACCATCAGTGAATACGAATGGTCTCTGCTCACCAGCAAAAGAAACAGACTGGCAGAATGTATTAAGGAACAAGTTCCAACCATATACTACATTCAAGAAACACAGTTAACCTAATGGAGAACTACTCTCTCTGACACAGGAACCCTGCAAAGAGCAGGGGTAGATATTCTATTTGAAGTCAGTGTCAACTTTGAGTCAAAACTGATCAAAAGAGACAAGAAAGATCATTACATACTTGTTAAAGGAAATCTCCAAGAAGAAGAGATAGCAATCATAAATATACATGCACCAAATGCTAGTACACCAAAGTACATACGACAGAAATGAATAATACATAAACATGAACACAACTGCATTACAGACATCAATGTTCCACTCTCACAAATATATGGATCAACTAGACAAAAAAGCAAAGAAATATCAGATTTAAATGAAACCTGTGAAAAAATGACCTTGGTAGATGTCTGTAGAGTGTTCCACTCCAAAACATCATAATACACATTCTTCTCAACTGCTCATGAGATGTTCTCCAAAGTAGATCACATACTAGCCCACAAAATATGATAAAATACATGTAGAGGAACTAAAATCATTCCTTGCATATTATCTGGTCATAGTGAAACGAAACTGAAAATCAGTGAGAAAAGAAATCACAAAAACTACACACACACATGAACATCAAGCAACACACTCCTGAACTACCAATGGGTCACAGAGGAAATTGAACCTGTAATTGCACGGTATTTACAATCAAATAATAATGCTCACACAACATACTGAAACTTATGGGATGCAATGAAGTCAGTAGTAAGAGGGAAATTTATAGCAGTGAATTCTAGCATCACGACAACAGAATGAGCACACATAAACAACCTAATGTTGCACCTTAGGCTTCTAGAGAAAGAATAACAAATCAAACCCAAGCTGATATATGAAAAACATTCTTCTGGGTGCTGGGGGCCTAATGCAAAGAAAAGCAAAAATAGTTGCTGTTTTTATAAAACTTGGCCAATTTGAGAGACAGTTGTAAAATGATAACACAGGTAAATTTAGTTGCAAACTGTAGAAGAAAATAGGGGTGTTTTGAGACCCACAGCTAAGGAATTTATTCAGGCATGAAGGTGCTTAGAGAAGACTTCTTTGAGAAAGTGATGTTTGAGCTGATATACACTTAGATTGAATGACCTTTACTTCATAGGCCTAAGGTAGGGATCAGATATGAACATTTCAGAAGCCCTCCAAGGTACAGTTTTTAAGGCATAGCTAAAATGATGATCTATTCCTTGCTCAGGTTTTACAGCATTAGTATCAGACAGATTGCCTTGGATCATGCCAAAGCTCAGATTCTGACTCAGAAAATCCACTGTGCATCTTCAAGAGCCTCTCCTGGGACATCATGGCTAATGATCTGTGCACAGCAACACGAGAAGCAGCTTGGCAAAGCATTGGCCTGAGCATCCTTTTCATGACCATGAAGTCCTTTCTAAATTAGGAGCAGATTTGGAATGTACTCCCTTTCCCTCCAGTGGTATGAACTACACATCCTGGTCAGGTAAACGTTTAAGCCCAGTGAAGCAGGTGTGTTCAGCAATCTCCTGGGTGTGTTCTCCACAGAGTCTCTGTGCTGTGTTGTTGGGAAGGGTGCACATGAGTGTGCTCTTGGTCTTCTCCTACCCTAGGCACAAGCTCTACACTGAGGGCAGAATCTACATGCAAGTCATTTTCGCGACCTCTGCCTATCACCATGTGGCCATTATAAACTTAACCAATTTGTACTGAACAATACTGAATTTATACAGGCAGGCATTCCTCCGAGTTATAAAGATAAAGCAGATTTAAATTACCTTTGCACATGAACTTTTCATTTTCTCTTGCTGTGAATGTAGGTGGCACCATTTATGTTTGTCATATGCCTCATCAAACAAATAGCCACGAGAAAACATAAAAGCCATATTAACTGAAACAGCACACTGTAAACTGTCAAGTGTCACAGAATTTCAGGTGTCATGATACCAAAGTAATAATAGGAAACTACTTTGAGCTAAACTTCTCAGTAATTTGAAAAAAAGTATAGTAAGAAGTTAGGCTTTTTAAAATAGGAAACTTACCTGATGAGAATGAATTTGGGCCAAAGAAAACAGTTTTTATTTTATTTTTTGCTGAGATGTGTTCCAATTCCACAGCTTTATCCAAGCTTTTCAAGAGTGGCATTCTGTTAACTAATTTTTTAAATCATTCTTTAGTACTATTATTAGGACTTGAGTTCACAGGAATTTTAAAGACCCATTGTGATGATTGCTAAAGGGACCAAGAATATGCTAGAATGCTGATATTTATTGCATGTTCAAGGGTTAATTCTCTTGAGAAATCTGTCCTGTACTAGTCAAAGCTTCACACCCTAATTTTCTGTGTAAACCATAAACCCAATGAACTGATAGTTTAAAAGCAAAACAACCACAAAATAATACTATTACATGTTACCGTAGGCGCTTTATATACATTGACACATTTGAAAGTCAATGATAGGGACCAGGGAGATAGCTCTGTGGCACAAGTGTGTCCCTGCCAAGTGCAAGGTCATGAGTTCAAACCCTGGTCCCGCAAAAAAAAAAAAAAAAAAAAAAAAAAAAAAAAAAAAAAAAAAAAAAAAAAAAAAAAAAAAAAAAAAAAAAAAAAAAAAAAAAAAAAAAAAAAAAAAAAAAGTCAATGATTATTATTAACTCAAACTCAAACTTACTGGCTGGACCTCCAGGCTCAGAGAAGCTAAACTAGAAAATTATCTCTTCCAAGGAGTGGCATATTTTTCAGATACTACATTAAAATGAGATTATTTCAGAGAAGCAGTGGAATGGAGTAAAAAATTTGTCTGTGGAATTAGACAGACGCACATGAGAGTACTTATTCGGTTGCTAATTCTCTGCAAATCACTTAACCTCTCAGGAATGCAGCTTTCTCATCTAAAATACAGGTCAAAATCATATATTCTGTTTATTTTACTTACAGTATTGCTCACTTTGGCTTGGAAGTGAGAGTAAGGCACGGATAAGGTAGGCTTCTGTGACTGACATGATCAGATCAGGCCATTGTCTCCCCTCCCCCACTTCCCTGCCCTTAGCATGTATCTGCCCCAGTCCAAGTTCTTACATGTGTGAAGTACACATCTAAACTTTTTCCCTCAGGTGTTATTTTCATCATTCTGATTAAAGGCATTGGTGACCCTAAGTTGCAGAGGAGTTGGACGGGTTTGTGGCCTACATTGTCATAGTGTTGTGGGAGGGAGGGGGAGGAAAGGAGAGAAGGGGAGAGAGAGGGAGATGGGGGGACAGGGACAGGGATAGAGACAGAGGAAGCGGAAGAGGAAGAAAGGAGGGAGGGAGGGAGGGAGAGAGAGTGAGAGGATAGAGAGAATGAAGATGTCCACAGTTCTAATAGTGAATTAAATTGATCATGAACTGTATCAAATTTTGCTGTGAAGTTCAGTGCTCACTCTGGTGCACAGAAACAAAATTTTGACTCTGTTTATGAACAGAAGTATTCCTGAGCCAAGGTATTATGGATATATATATATATATATATATACACATACACACATTAATATATTAATATATAATATATTAATATCTCTATGTATGTATGTATCTATCTATCTATCATCTATCTATCTATCTATAAAATGATAAAAATTCTGAAGAAGGTCAACCTAGACGAGGGCAGAGCATGCTCACATATGATTTAATTCTAAAGCGCAGCACTGGTGTAGAGATTGGCTCGGTGTAGGAGACGCAGTTGCGCGGCCCCTCGGCAGTGAGTGACACCACAGTGACCACTTTCACATCTTGAGGGCTGTGCTGAGCAGTCTCTCGGCATGGTCACAGATGACTCCAGCCTGAGGCAGTGCCTTAAGTCCCATTTTACATATGATAAATATTGAGGCTCACAGATGTTAAATAACTAAATTTTGTGTAGTTTTAAATTGAGATCCACAATTTTTTCACATTTCTAAATATATTCAAATCCATAGTTTTTCTTACATAGGAAAAATCCATAGCTAAAACTAAATAGTTGACACTTCTTTTTTTTATATATATTTGGTACAGGGTCTATCTATAGGGTCTATAGGGTCTACATAGATCAGATTCATAGTGATCCTCCTGTTTTCAGCCTCCCAAGCCTGGAGATTATAGGTGTGCACCACCACGCCCAGTCTCAATTACCATCCCAGCCTCCCCTGGGGGTGGAGCCAGCACAGCACACTTGGGATTGATTCTCAGCCACTACGCTTTGCTTAAGCAGGTTCTGTAGTCCACTGAGCTATCTGGCTGTCCCGATAGCTGGCACTTTTATAATGCATTTCCACACTATATGAGTTGGATGAATTTGCCAACCAGGTTTCCAAGTGGAAGAAGATAAGCAGACATGAAGTGATTCCACAGCACTGAAGCTCAGAGTCAGGCACAACTTGTCAAGAGTGTAGGAAACAAGCGTAACAGTGAGAATTAGAGGACAGTGACCAGGAGTAGCCCCCATGCTCTGTGGTACTGGTAATGTTCTTATTGGTGTTCTGGGCACTGTTTTATACCTGCCATTTGTGAAAAATTATGGAGCTATGCTTATGATTTTTATTTCTAAAGAGATGCTGAGGAGATGCTCTATTTTAATTAAAAATTATAAAAATTGAAGAATATTTCTTTTAACTTTACCTTAATTTCTTTTACTCCTTGTACTATTCCATGTGCCCTAAAGAATCTTATTATAACTGAAATTTTCTGAAAAGAATTAATCTGAGACCCCAAAATTCTAAGTCTTAAAACTTTTTTCTTTGGGATTGAGTTATTCTTAAGATTATCACTAGAAAACAATCAGCAGGGCTGGAGAGATAGCTCAGAGGTCTAAGTGCCTGTCTGCCAGTACAAAATGCTATGCAGACCCAGGAACCTTGGGACTCCATGGCCCAAAAGCGGGCATGGTAGCTCACGCCTGCAGTCACAGGATCACTGTGAGTCTGAACTACATAGGAGCCCCTGTTTGAAAAAAAAAAAAAAATCAGCAATAATCAAATGATCAAAACTATTATAATTTTGATATAAAATTTTTTCACATTAGGGTAAATTTCATCAGAAACAATCAAAAGTCTGCTGGCTGTGTATTTTCTTTGCAACAAGTAGTTGGAAAGGAAGAGAATACAGTGTCAACCCTCTCCTCACTGTGATTCTAAACCTGGAATGACTAGAAACTCTGAATGGAAGTGGAGAGTGCTCATTGCTAGCAACAGTCTCTAACAAGTATTTGAATGCATTTTGAGTTAGTAGCAGAGAACCCCGGTTACACACTACTAATTATTATTTATGGTAATCTGCACCTCAATTGTGCTCAGGGGAAACATCTGGCAAAGGTTTGTGAAATGGCCTTACTAGTTGTACATTTCTGGGTTTCTGGCAGGCAGTAACAATAAAGTGTCATAGTGATGACGTGTCACATGATTATTAATTGTACCTGCTCCTCTTTCATTTTTATTTCAAAGCACTTTTTAAAAACAGAGATATGTCCAGAAATGACTTGGGATATTGAGGTTGTGTTAGTTTTAACATCCATGTTTGCCAATGCAATGATGTTTTTGAAAATTGTGTTGACTGTATCACATGTTCTAAATATTCTTTACGAAACCCCTGGACACTCTAGATTTGATCTGTTCAAATTGTGGAATACATTTGTTACATTAAAGTCAAATACACAAAACCCATTTTCATTATCAAACCAATTAGATGAATTCAACTTACTCGCTCTCAAATGAGTCTGACCTGCCTTATCCATTCAAGCACATGTGTTGAAGCTCCTTGCCTGACAACACCTCACTTCTTAAAGCTAGTTGAGGACTGACAAAACACAAGTCCTTCCCGGGAACTTATCAACTAAACTAAATAAATTTACACTGCTTTCGAATTTTCTTCTTTATGCCTTCAAGGCTGTTTTAATAGTGATGCATTTGTTTTTCAAATAGTAGAGCAATGGAGGTGATGCAGTCCTCAACCTCGTGGTCACTCTCTCAGCTGACCCGTGTACATTTACACCCTTGACGCTCCTGCACAGGTGGAAACCTTCTGTTTCTGTGCTACTCTTCATTCTGAACAGAACTGTATGTAAGACCAAGAAAATCCTCAGGTCTAGCAACTTTCCATGTAATTCTGAATAAGGAGGCTTTAGTATCCATTCAGAATACATTTTTGACTGGGGTGGGTCTTGAAGGATTTTAATGTCTCAAAATATTGAAATGCACTCAAATTTGGAATGTGAGAGATCTTTCTGTCTTGTTTATTCTTATGCATGCACGTGTGTGTGTGTGTGTGTGTGTGTGTGTGTGTGTCTGTGTGTGTCTGTGTGTGTGTGGGCATGTACATCTGCTTAAATGGGAAAAGGACAAAAGAGAATTTGCGAGAGGTGACACAGGGAAGAAGACAGTCTTGATACCTCCCAGCCAAACCTTTCTGACATGTATAGCAAAAACACATGTGGAGAAGGCCCGAATCTGGAAAGGGATTCCTGTAAAACTGTACTTAGTTATGTTGTCACTTGGGAATCTCTGTATTATCAAGAGTTGTTTCTTTATTTATTAATGTTGGCACAGACTTAGGGATTAAGAGTCCTGTGTGGTCAGGAAAACCTGGAGCCAGTGACCAGGCGCCTGGCTATAGAACTGAGTGTATTCAGAAAGGGACAGAAGCTGGACCTGGCCAGCAGTGAGTGGACTGTAAGGGGGAACATTGTGTTCAGTAACTTGAAAGTCACACCATGCGTCAGAAACCTGGAGATGGGTAACTCTGGTGTGTGTGTGTGTGTGTGTGTGTGTATGTGCTAGGCATACAAGGGCTGAAGCATTTATCTTTTATCAGGAAGAATCTCACTCATAATAGGCTTATTTATTCGATATAAGGATTGATTTGAGGGGAAACAACAAGAAACTGAAGAATTAGGGAAAAAATGACGGTAACATTTGTCATGAAAGATTGTCCTGGGCTTAAAAAGAGGAAAGGAAAACACGTGTTTTGTTCTATCCCCATTTGTGTCGACCTGCCTTACATACAGTCAATGTTGGATAAATACCTTTTAATTGACTGGCTGTGTTATTTTATACGCAATGTGACTATTTCTTCAGCCTGCTAAAATTACTGACAACACAGAAGAGGGAAATATGGAAAATGTCTCTCCTCTATTCATCAAGCATCAGATGAAGGTAGATCAAATTACAGTAATTTATTAAAGGAATTAGAACTTGAGGAACATGTCATTCTAGGAAATTGAATCTCTTTGTAGGCGAAGTTGCTTCATTTCCACAATCAAATCACCCAATAGGTGACTTTTGATAGTAGTTTTGATAACAGACTATGTTTCAAATAGTATCGGAGAAACAATATTCTTATTATTTCTACATTTCCCTAAGGAGATTCATATGGAAAACAAACATTCCAGAGCTTCTTGGAAAAGGATAAAATTGTGGGCATGTTTTAATTAAAAAAAGATTTTCTTCTTCAGAATTTGTGATAACACTTACAAAAATCTGAGGGTAAACACACAAAAATATGAAAGCAGTTAGACACACACCTTGGGAGTTTCCCAAGGAGGAAGAGACAATACTCCTCAGTTCAGAAAGATAAGAATAGAAATACTGGATTTGAATTTGATCACAAATCATTTGAAAGATTGGAAGAAAAGAATTAACAGTAAGATCGACTGGGAAATGAAACCAATTTCTGGAAGAGATGATATTCATGTGTAAATTCACATGTGAATTTGCTGTTGTTGTTGAGAAAGAAGATACAGGGGAAGGAGAGGGATGGGATGGATGCTGCCCCAGAGGATAATGGGAATAAGGATAAGAGGGACCTCTAAGAATCTCTTCTAGAACAGTCAATAAAGGTAGAAGAGACTTTAAATCCCTGACCTTGGGTGGCCCTCTTTCCCCTCATAAAGTACAGAATGGTTTCAGTATGGCTGTGTAGCACCAGCTTGGGATCTGCTAGTGGGTAGGGACAGCTCTCTGAAGCTGTCACCAGGTATCTGTGACAGAGCCTGAACATGAGGAAAACACTGGATCTTTTTCTCTTTCTCTATGCAAACTCAGAGTCCCTAGAGGCTGATTATTTTGTTATCATCAGAAAGTCCACTTTTAAGGACAGATTAAAAACTTACACTTTCTTTTTCAATAATGGGTCCATAAATTATCCAGGGAATTTCACTATCATTTAGGGCACAAAAAACCCTAGGAGAGGTCATGGTTGAGCACATAGGATAAACAGTTTTTCCAAGTTTAGCTCAGAGCTCATTGAACAGAATGTTTCCCTGTGAGTGGGATTTATTGTTTCAAGACCCATGAGGATCCTAAGAGACTAATTCAAGAGGACAGCAAGTACCCAGGACCAGATCTCCTACTTCTTCACAATCCAGGGGGACACAGAAGTGGTGATGAGGGGCTGACTAGAAAATTGATGCCTTAACATCTTTTGTGTTTCAGTTCGAAGGTTTCCAGCCCTAGCTGACTGAGTCTTCTGTTCATGAACTGAAGCACCGGCAGCAGATTCCATTTCTAGCTGTCACTTTCCCTATCTGCAAAGTGGGAATAATGGTATCTCCTAGCAGTATTTTGTATTAAATGATAATGCAGTCAGGATGTTTACTGTGCTGACTGAAACAGAATGGGTGTCTGGTAGTTTGTGTTGGTACTTGGGAAACGAATATTAGCTGAGATGATGTGCAGAAAAGTCAGTGTGATGGAGAGTGGGGACCAAACACAGCACGTAGCTTAGGATTCTGCCTTTCTATTCAGGAGGCCAGAGATTATACAAAAAAAGTAGAAAACTTCGTTGAGAAGGAGCTACCTCAAACCACCCTGCCTAGCCACAAGGTCTTGCAGACCTTTAAGCCCTGTTCCACTGAGGAAAAACAGCTGTGTTTTGGGCTCTCAAGAGAGAATGCAGTGCCCTTGGACTTGGCTATGGCAGATTCTCATTTTGAGCTGAGAAGAGTAATTGACTGTGTGATGCTTTGATGATTCTCTGAGTTGTGACTTGGGAACTGGGCATGAGATTTGATGGATAAGACACTAAAATGTTAAATTTTAGAAATGGGGAAGTTGTCAAATTTTTAAGATAACAAATTTAAAATGAATAGAATATAATATTTTTGTTTCAGAAAAATTTGAGCAGAGTGATCTTGGAATACAATTCCAGAATCCATTCACATTTATTCCAAGAGAAACAACAGAACATAATTTTAGATTTAGTGGGCAGAACGTTTTGGATAGTGGTTGTGCTAAAAGAGTTTTGCAAAATGGAAGTTCTGGAAATAGACACTATTCTCTCCTTGAGTTTGTTAAGATAATGATATTTCTTAAAGCATAGATTCTGATGAGTCCCAACCAGGCAAACAGAGTCATCACCGCCCATGTGCACCCTTCGGACAAAGCTTGCATCATCTCCAGGTGCTGGAGGACCTCATCCAGGTCAGTGCCTTCAGGATTTGATGGACTCTACACCCTGCTTGTTCTAGAGTGACTTCAGATCTCTAATAACCCTATGGCTATAAGAAGAGAAGCCCATTTCCCATTTACACAAACAAAAAACTCCAGTAGAATAAATCATCTTCATTTTTTGGTCAAAAGCAGGAGGATAAATAACTAATAGGCTGGCCAGGTAGTTCAGAGGATTAAAGTGCCTGTTTAGGTAAACCCAGGGACGAGGATTCAACCCCTGGCATACTGTGCTGGCCCTGCCCTTGAAGCATGCTGAGACAGTGATTGAGACTGGGCATGATGGTGTGTGCCTGCAATCCCAGCTCCTGGGAGACTGAAAACTGGAGGATCACTATGAGCCTGATCTGTGTAGTGAGATTCTGTAGACCCTGTACTAAATACATTAAAAAAAAATCATCGAGCATGTAGTTAAAGGAGTTGCATTGCAGTTCTATGAAATTGGGGAGTCACTTGACCTATTGAGGTCTTTTATTTCTCTTTCTAAAAACTAAGGCTTGAACTGGATCTGCCCTGTTTTTGAGACAGTCTTGAAGGTACATGGAAATATGTAAAAAGTGGAAGAGTGGCTTTAGTATGGAAGGAATTAAAAGGGAGAAAAACTTAATAAAGAAGGTAAATTTTGAGCTGTACTATGAATATTTGCAATGGTCTTTGAAGGGATAATTGAAGACTACACATGAAAGAGAAAAGGCATTATTGTAAAACTTGAGAGAACAGAAATTTTGGAATGAAAGTTATGAAACACTAGCAGGGAAAAAGGGCAATCAGTGATTTCTCCTTCATCTCCAGGTCCCAGTTCGGTAACACATTGATTTCATTTCATTCTTTCATTTGATTCCTGTTTTCCTGAACCGAATATGGAGGAAGAGGTCACGTCATGATCTGAAGTTGTGTTAACTTGTGCTCTAGTGTGATAGTCCATAGGCATGTATGTGTTTAAATTAAGACAGCACTGATGCAAATGAGAAAGAGTCAGCTTCCATTCTCAGAATCTTCTGGGTGGCCTCACTTCTTCTTCAGGGAGAATAATGATAACTTTCCATTTCCACCTCATTAAAGATTAATGATGTCTGCTCAGTTTTACTTAACCAAATTTGGAGAGAAATCCAAAGTAAACACCAAAGCAAAACAGAACATGGATTCGTTTCCAATATTGCAGATATTTCCCTTCATAAAATTATTTTAAATTACCAGGATAGATTATTTTATTATATGGATTTGAAGCCATAAGGATGAAAGATGCCTTTGAAGCCAGGATGTCAGCAGATGTGAAGAACACATATGTTGACACTGAAGTTAAAGAGACCCCACAAAAATGACAAATGATGAAGGAAAAGCACTATTACAGCAGACCTTGACCTTTTGAGAATACGATCAGTCTGTCAGCCCTAATGGTTTTCCACGCTCATAGCAAGAAGCTATGGGGGCCTACATTGTGATGGGGATCAGGTGATATCTCAGTATAAAAATAATGAAATGGAATCCTGTCAAACACACAACAAAGTAATTGTACAACTGTCTTTTATTCTCCCTTTACAACATGGGTGTACAAATTTGCCTAATATACATACACACAATGATCCTGACGTTTTTCTCTTCTACCAATCCTATACCAAAGAAGATACTTAACATTTCTAAAGGGCATTATGGAACCCAGAGTAGTTATTAGGACTATAGGATTTCTCAAGTGCTCTGAGGATCTGGTAAAGGGCCAAGAAATGGAATATAAGGGCCACCTGAACCAAACAAATCTATCAATACTCTTACTATGCAGTTAATGCTTTGGAAACCCTGAGGAATTTCTAGATTTTTAAAAAATGTATTTGAATGTATCACTACACAGACTGTGCTTGTTTCAGCCTCCCAAGCACTGGGATTACAGGCGTGCACTACCACACCCAGTCTCAGTCACCATCTCAGCCTGCCCTGGGGGTGGGCCCAGAATAGCACTTAGGGGATCAAACCCTAGTCTGCTGAGTTATCTGGCTGGCCTTCCCAGAGGAATATCTCATGATACTCACACCAACCCCAACACATGATATTTTTTCTTTGCATAAAATTCTGACTTCACACCTAACATTTTTGAATTTATTAAAGAGGAGTAGAGTTTTCTGAAAAGGTAAAACTATATTTTCCTGATTACCTAGATTTTTATAAATGGGACTTTGTATAATTATTGACAAGAATTCAGGAGAATTAACAACTCAATTTGTACAAGAAGTGTGTAAAACATGGGAAGAACCCCCCTCAATGTTCTAATTATTCTTCTACAAAGATTGGTCATGACATAGTTACACGAATAATGAGAGATTAAAAACAAAGTGAATTTCTCTTTGAATTAAGGAGATTCCAGGATTCCACTGATACATAACAGTGAACAATGATAAAAATTCTGCTAATGTGTGAAATAAAATTACAGTGGGTATAATCTACTGCTATGGGTGGTTTATAAACTAGGCAGAGCCATACACAAATCTTATGCTATGACCAGATATTGGGGATGAGGACTGTCTAGCCAAATAGGACCAGCTACCTCAACAGAGCCAGACAAGTGGTGCGTGGAAAAGATAATTTTATTACATTGATCCAGAAGGTAAAAAAATAGAAACTTATTGATTATTAATTTGTCCTAAATAATGAGGGTTTTTGATAGGACTCATGCCTACATATTGTTATAATAACCGTAGGCTGTATCCCAAACTGTTTATGGCTGAAGTTCAGTTTGTGTATTCATTGGATTTTCCTTACTCCATCAGTTCTATTCTAATTCTACCTGTGATGTCACAGATCTGATTGAAGAGTCATTACCAACCCTCCCCTCCCCCACTCTCCTCTGTAATGGAACAAATCAAGAATGTTTTTCTTTGTTCCTTTTTCAGTCACTCTGCTCCTGATGGCAGGGGCAACCATATGAGGACAAGGCAGGTGGCAGAAAGTTCAGTCAGGTCTCTGAACCCTGGAAAGGCACTATTTCATGTCTTAGAAATTTCTCCTGAGATTCTTCATTCTCAGGTTGCATTAAGTCAAAGATTTCCATTTAAATTTTATATCTCAATGGATGAACTCCATTTTAATCACCCCGGTGGGTCATGTTCTTCATGGCATTTCTCTTATTCTCAGTCCTTTGACATTTCCTCCTCAGGGTAGCATGACATACATGAGCTACCTCAGAATTTCTTGAATAAATATTCACTGTAATCATTTCAAGGAAGGCTCCAGTGAGTCACTGGCACAGTGACTTATCTGAATTTTCTGGAGTTGGAGAAATTTTTTTCACTGTTGCTCAGCAGATAACTAGGAACTGGGCATTTATTTCCCCCCTGCTCTGTTTTGCCACCGGGGAAATACTCATTGTTTTACCTCAATGATTTTATATGCAAAATGGGAATAATTATATTTTTCTTTGGCTCACTAGAGGATTAGAAAGATCAGAGCATTTTTAAAATTAAGACAATATACATACTATACTTTTGAAGTAGGATTTATTATTAGAATCATTAGCATCAATAAGGATTTATATATGTCCCTTGTCAAATAGAATTCTGAAAGAATTCAAGGTAATAAATTAAAACAGGCTGGAGGGGATATGAACTTGGACTGCCTGTCAATGACAATTGGATGCAGTGAGTAATCCAATTTATTTCAGGTAATACGTGCTGTGGCAGGGGTGAGGATGGAAGACTAACTGAGGGGGTGGAGAGATACATATTAACTCCTTCAGCAAATGGTGGGAGGATGAGGAGAAGCTGGAAGACACATCTGCCACGACAGAAGCTGAAGGAATTGTAAAAGGATAAAGCCAAGACTCTGAGAAATTAGAAAAATTCACATGGCACAGACCTTCATGCTCAGGAAGTGTCGACTGACTGACAGGCACCGAGGAGATTCATGGCGAAATCAAGGGGGTGGGAAGAAAGGAAAAGCAGCACTCATGTTATTCCCTAATTAGAACCAAAGTTTAACTCAGCCTGGAAAAGAACGGCGAAGGAAACACAAGTTGAAAGAACCACTTACCTTACCTAGGAATCTTACACCTGCAGCTAAGTACGCTGGCCTAGAGAAGTGCGCTGAGGAGCTCCAAAGACGGAGGGTGCTGCGCCTCAGGGCAGCCGGAAAAGCTCAGATTCTTCTCTCTGGAGAGAAGGAGACAGAAGGAGTGCATTGCTGAGCCTCCTTTGGGGACCTGTGTACTCTAGAGAAAACGCAAGCTGAGTCTGTGACTTCCATAGTTCTGACAGAAGGGAGTTGTTCTGAACCCTAGAGGAGAAGAGAACATAATTGAGAGCGTGCATGGCCCAACAGGTCGTAACTGTATGTCAATAGTCACTAAAGAGACATTGAATTCAGGTCTGAACTTTTAATTTTGATAGGAAGATGGGCAGATATTATCCTTTATGAACATCTCCCTTGGTGCTTTTGTCAGAATCAGATTCATAACCTGCACACTATCCTACATTGTAGATATACACATGTCTTTATGTCTTAGAGAGGATTAACAATTTTATGACTCACCAGCTCTTTTGATATATTTGCGGGAATAAAAGATCAATGTATTTCTTGTTAATACAACAAGTTTCACTTATGCACAACTCCATGATCATGGACAAGAAAATGTAAGGAATAAATCTGTTTACCTTCCCTGAGTACTCCAGGGGTAGTGGGTGTTGGCTGCAGTGTCCACGTGGCAGAGCAATCCGTGCTGAGAGAGGATGACCTGAACTAATGTCGGAGTTTCGTCAACTTCTGCTTCATCAGTAACACTTAGCAGTTAATTTTCTAAAAGCAGCTTTTAGTTTTCCTTGAAATTCCTCTGTGGGTTTGGTTGACAGTGGACCAGATCACACATGACATTAGCATGATGCTCACTTCTCTATTCAACATGAATTTTTGAGTGTTAATATTTTCTAGGCAATAGCATACACCAAAGAGTCCTTGTCTTCATGAACTTAGAAATCTGGGATAATGGTTTTTCTCTATTGATTCATTAAAATAATCTGGAAAATTTAAAAACAAAAGCCACAATATGATTATCCTGCTGTGTCATTGGCCTGGATGCTGGTGTTTCCAAACAGCTCTCAGACATGTTAATGTTCCTTTATAGATGAGAACCACTGATTAAGTGAGTGAACTAATTCTGGTCAAATGTAGTTGAAAGATAATTATGATGATGATCAGAAAATATATATGGTACAAGGGAAGTTTGGAATATCATGAACATATTTATGTTTAGAATAGATGTAAATGTTTTAGATTTATAGGAAAATGTGGTAGGTTTGAAGCTTATTTTATTGAGTTTATTATTAGAATTACATTTTGTTATAGGAGTCACTTTATATTTGTTTTGCTAAAAAGGTCAGTATTAAAGTAATTGTTGAATGAGGATGTATGTTTTTTTTTCTGAAAAGTCTATGGATCTAGAAATATATGTACTTGATTTGCTCTGATACATGAAGGCAGAAAGATACTTAATAAAGCACATTCTACCAGGGAAAGAGAAGAGTGTGTCTTTCCATATGCTTTGGTTTAAAAACAAAATCACTGTATTGGAGGATAGACAATTAAACTATATTGAATCTTGTAAAGCTAATGTGCAAATGGGCAACAACTGACTGTCAGGATAATCACATATGACCAAACCTCTAACTGGCCTGAGCTTTCAACTGGCTTTTTTTTTTTTGGCTTGGTTTTTGTATTTTTTGGCAGTGCCAGGGATCAAACTCAGGATCCTGTGCTTGCTAGGCATATGCTTATGCCACTGAGTTATATCCCCACACACTTAAAAGTTGAGAAGGATTTTTTTTTTTTTTTTTTTTGAACTGGCTCAGGCTGCCTTAAGGGCAGGTCTGGTAAGACATATGGAGCTGGGGATCGAACCATGGTCTGCTGAGCCTGACTGGGTTTGCCTGAGCAAGCACTTCAACAACTGAACTAATCTGCAGGCCCTCCTGGCCTGAGCTTTGGCATCAGACACAGCAGATTTCAATGTCTTGCAGGTTATTCAAAGACTTTAGGCTTTGGACTGCATTATCACAGAGTGACACTTCAAGCATCACTGTGGCAGAGCTTTTTGTAACAAAAGAATTCTCAAGCATGCATGTTGTAATTGCTCTGGAACAGTGGTTATGAAATGTGTCTCTCTTAAATTGCATAGACCCCTGTCGACTGCAGTGAAGGACAGACTATTCATGACAAACTACTCGGAGGTCACAGTCATCAATAGCACATAGAATTGCTTACATTCTCAATTTTTCCTTTCCTTATGACACATTTTAGGGTAGTTCTCAGCAGCAGAAGTCTCTGTTTATTAGTAGATAACTGGGGGTGTCCTTAGCATTCAAAGACAATGTAACCTATGGGCAGCCATGGAAGTTAGGAAGCAGTATTCCAGAATAGAGAAACCATTTGCTCTGTCCTTGAACTAATATAAAGGAACATGATCTCAAATCAATATTTAAATAGTGACCTTTGGGCCTCCAGTAGTTTTCACCATTATTACCTGGATCAAACATGTTAAATGAAAAGAAAAAGTGAGTTCCAATTTAACTTTCTCCAATTAGATCCCTGACATAGCTATTTGTGTACTTAGTTTGTTAGAGACAATCAGAGCCTTCTGAGGACTCAGGAGCTCCAGGGCCGATATCAGGTATACCAGAAGACTTGTCGGCTTCAGTGACATTGCTGACAAGCTAATCCAGGGGCAACCATTGACAAGCAAGTGCTCTGTGGTAACAGATGACACTTTGTGTGGAAAAAGAGACCCAAATGGATGCCTCCAAGGCTTCGAGTAGAAGGCTGTGCATGTGGGACACCCACAAGGCCCAAGGGCAGCTGCCCCAGAGAAGAGACTGTGGGTCCTTTTGATACTGATTCCTGAAACAACTTCTGACCTCCTGAGACCCAGGGGATCCATTTAAGCCAACAGAGAGGTGCTCGGTATTTTGGCTTTGTTACATACAGTGCCTTGCTGGACACACAGTGAAGAATTTTCTCTCCATGAGCTCTGGACACCAGCCACATGTGATTCCTATAATAAACAGATTAGCTATGTCTGCACCTGCATTTTAATCAGAGATTTACATACAACCAAAGATTACAGATGGTCTTGATGTTTCTGTCAGTCTCCAAAGAAATGCTAACGGGCTTCAAACACCTGGGATTTGTGTCCTTTGGCAAAATAGAGATAAACACTTTTCCTTTTTTGCTTAAGAGTGTATAGTTTTATCTCAGGGAGGTGTTCTTCCTTTGTAGCATCTCAGCAAGAAACCGACAGTGCCTACTTTTGTTATAGCAGAATGCTGTGCATTCTTACGAGGTTTATAATTACATGTTTGTGACTTCACCCCAACAGCCTCGCCCCATGAATACAGATAGCATCTCACAAAAGGAGCGGCTCAGACAGACAGGGCGGGAGGAGAGGGAGGTTGATGTGCTCAGTGACCATCTCTGGGACAACCAGTGGGGAAACTTCGCTCTCCAGGACTCCGGAGTGGCCTATGGTCTGAAACACTGGCCTTGTGTCTCATGAGCTGTGAAGCACTCTTCGGAAGAAGAAGAAATACTCAACCTATTGGTTGACATTTTATTTATATCACAGCGCTTGTTGAATCATTCTGAAGAGCCTGAGGTGGCCACAGCATTCCTCCTCTTTATTCACTTGGTTACAGTTTAAAATTTGAATAGCTGTTTATGCTGGAAGGCTGAACACCCAATCAGCAGTCTTTGAATTGAAGCTGTATTGTTCACTCATGGAAATGCCTGTTTCATCTGTCAGCTCTCTTTTATGGTGAGCCTAATAATTTATGCTTGCTAAAGATGTTTTCTGACCTGTGATTCCATTGCCAGCTAGGAAAGGGCTTTGGCAGCATTCACACTTCCTTTCGTAATAGGGGGCCAGTAAGGTACAATTTAGTGAAATTACTGCTCCAGTGCACTAATGGTACCCAGACCCAGACTGGGGGAGGGCAAGAGGCTAGGGGTGAAGGACCCTGTTCTTTAAAGAAGGCCGCTGGACCCCAGGGAAAGATACCCCAGAAAGGGGTTTCCTTGGGAGCTGCCGCTCTCCCTGGAGGTCTGCATGACCCTGGGGTGTCTGATGGCTGAGTTCACACACCTGCTGAAACATTAGAGGCCCTGCATGAGACCTCACAACTGGCCCATTTGCACCCATAGCAAGAGATCGTTCACTCACATTTCACCATATTTCTTCCAATTTATCTTATCTTTCAAAAAATATACTATGATTCTATTCAAGTGACAAATTAAAACATCCACAATAGTAAAAATCCTCCGTGTCCTCCAAAAGACAGAAAATCTATATGTGCTTGTACTATGTATTCTTTATCTTATTACTATTGCAGTCACATTATATTAAGTGGAACTTCTTTAAATACACCATGCTACATTACAATGATCATATTTTCAAGTCTTTCTTTTGCAAGTCATTGGCTGAACTGTCATGAAGAGAACTGTTCTAATTGCCTATGGCATTATTATCCAGGTGAAGTCCTGTTTGATTCTCTCACAAAACATTCTAAGACAGTATTTATCTTAAGCTCTGTAAGAATTTTTTGTATACCTATTTATACCTTCCTACTTTATTCTATTCATTATGTAATATATTGCAAACTTTTCTTTTGTAATGGACTTACGGAAGATTGGTAAATTGATTACAAGAATGTTTTAACAAACCAGCACAAACTGAAATAAAATCTGTCCCTAAATATTTGTTCAAACTAATTAAAATATGTAGAAATTCTATTCCATTTTTGCTGCTTTGTTGGAAATATATTTATAATTGTTTCATCAATGTTTGATATGCAATAAGGCCAATAAGTACATGCATGAAGCACACTTCACCTGTTGTGAAGTTTAATAAAAACTATGTATGAACTCTTTAATTAATTAATTAATTAATTAATTAATTTTTGTGCAACTGGGGATCAAACTTAGGACCCTGCACTTGCCAGGCAGGCACTTGTGCCCCTGAGCTATCTCTCCTGCCCCATATGTGTGAGCTCTTTAAAAAAGAAATGCCAACAGCGTTGGGGTGAGTTTCTATAAATTTAAATGACCATTTCAATAAAATATTTTTGAAGTTGATTTTAAGTGACTTCTGGCTTTAGTTGTTCTGCTAACCAAACTGGAAACACTTCTGTTGAATCTGAGGGGTTATGCATGTGCTATTGGTTGTGAAGATCAAAGATCCAAAGTATTGTAAGGCCATGATAACTGACACTCTTGTAGTGCTTTGACATTCACAGAGGGCTTTAGTACTGAGGTCAGCCTTAATGGTCTTTGCCTAGGGGCTTGAGAAAGGCTACCTGGCCAGCAGAGGACCACTAAGAGAGCAAGGACCAGCACTAGATTTGACCTTGAGCCTTGGGTGCTGAGAAGCACCTTATCACAACATCTGGTGCTCCATCTTTGCCATGTAAGTTGTGCATCATTTTTTAAATACATAGACAAGAAGTGGTGCTTAGTATCTCCTTTGACTGTGGATTTCTACTTGACAGAAAGTGACCTCAGAGATGAAAAGTGCAAAACTAAAAATGCTCATTTTGCAATTAAGGAAAGGAGAGATTTTATTACTTCTGCTGCTTTTAATGATAGTAAGCTGTAGAACTTACCATTTTTTACTATAGTTGTTGAAATAAAAACTCTGTGACATAGATATCATTTTTATTCTAGCCTATTAATAAAGGAGCAAGAAACAAAGAGGATCAATGAGTTTCTGAACATCACACTTAGAACGTGACAAGAAATAGTACTCAAAGCCAGGACTCTTAATATTTGTGCTGTGACATACATGAGCTATAATTACAGTAACAGCAATAGCAGAATTAGGTGTTATGATAAATTATAGCTCCCTGCAGTGTTTTGCTAAGTAGTTGATAAGAACTGCATGACTCCTTGCTTACAACTTCCAGTTCTTTTCCTTAATTTCATCTTTTCTTGATCGACTCTAGAAGGGCAAGAAACCTAGGGATTGATTTTAATTATTGTTTTATTAAATCTCAAAGTTTGGTCCTCAGTAGTTTGGACTTCGGCCCAACTCAGTTTTCTCCCTTGCCTTTGCATAGCAAGTTCAAAGTCCATTGATACTTACACGTGGTTTATTGAAAGTGAGAAATAAGTCGTGAAAGGAGAATGCTCTGTGAAGAACCCTAAGAAGTGAAAAGGGTTGAGGCCTTTTTCTGAAAGCTAAGATTAGCTGAAAGTCAAGATTTGGCCTCAGTCTAGGAAAATAAGGACTTTAAGATCAAGTCACATCTTAATCAAATTTCAAAAATTGTCGTGTAATATTTCTAGAGAAAACAAGTCTCTCAGCACTCTCTCTAGTGACTCTTTCATCTATAGATTAGATGTGTTTCCCACAATAGCTGCCTTTTTCTAGGATTATTGTGGAGAGACATTTTGTTGGTTTCTTATACAGTGTTTCTCACCATATAGATTCCTAAAAAGTATCTGTTCAAGGAAATTGAACAATGTTTTTCAGAAAAACATGCAACATGGTTTTAAGCAGTGCTAGTGTATTTATAAATCATATTACCCCAAGAAATGATGATAGGTTCATGTTCCAAGCAGTTTCAAGATATCTTTAAGTTAAATTCTGGTACACTTACAGTTGATTGCTAAGGAACTACGATGTATTTGCAGGAATAAATTACTTTTGGAGGTGTGAACTTGAATGACAATATACCCTGCCACAGAACACCTCTGGCATATTGGGCCAGATAATCCTTGATCTCACTTAATATGACATTCCCTTTACTGATGTTTTTTACAAGCCATGGTAAATGTGTGTGAAAACTTCATCTATCTATTTCTTCCAAATGTTTGGCCAGATTGTGTTCATTATGAGATGCTATCATGATTGTCATTCTAGCTGATAATACTTCGATTAACCTCAGTGGTTTGTTCATTTTTTAATGGTCAAATGAAGACTTTGAGAAACTAATGTGGTAACACATTTTTAACTCAGCATTAACTAAAGGAACTTGGTATTTTGAGTTTAGTGTTCCCCAATTAAATTCCTTGGTTAGGACTTTAAGACCTTCTAAGGGAGTGCCACTGGAGGCTGATGACATAGAGCATCAGAAACAGGTATCAAAGAACAGCTTGTGGGTGGCTTCAGATTAGGACTGGTGATAGCTAAAAGCTCTTGTGTGTGATCCTCACCTTTTTTTCCCTTTTCTCTCACCTTCTTAGGCTCCTGTAGAGCTGTAAGCACCACAGCTACTAATAAAACAATTTGGCTTTTTGTAGCAGATGGGGACCTCCATCTGGTATGAACATGTAGAGGGATGCCCTTGCTGCTAGTTAGTGGGGAATGTGGGAAGTGGGGGCGAACTCATTTTCACAAACAGTATGCCATAGGACAAGCTTTTCATTCATTATAGCTTGGGCAGGTACGTAGACCCTCACGCTTGGGACATGATCCTCAGCTTCTTATAAACCACACACATACTTCGGTGGGAAGATAGGTGCTGGTACAAATGTGCATTGTACAAATAATTGTCTTCACTAACTTTAAAGAAACAACACAATGCTATGTGTAGAATTTGCAGACTAAAACTGTGATCCTGTGTCAAGCACATAGTAAGTCCTCATCATTGCATAGACGTACCAAACACAAACAACACATTTGTATGTCTAGGTAAGATGGTTAATGGTGAGAAGATGAAGGTGGGGGATGGAAGGCAGCCATAAACAATCCTCAGAGATGAGAATAAGAATTCTATTAGCTTACATTGACCAACTTTTATTTTCCTTCCACTGAATGACTCTGTGAAGATAGGGAGAATTAAATTTTTGGATTGCTTTTTTAAAGCTTTTATAATCTGGGTGGCTCCAAATAAAATAGTTGAGTCTGTGGTACTTTTTGTGTTGAAAAGGTATTTTGTAAATCCTAATCATTAATTTTTATTATCCTACTATTTCTATTCTCCTTTCTGCAGGGTAGGCAGCATGCCACGTCTTTCTGTGGAGCAGATATCACTTCTCCACGAGCAGGATCCTTTGGCTAGTCCTCTCTGGTTAGCTATTTGATGAAAAGATTAAAGAATAAAGCTGGGTCTGAGACCTATTCTGTAGCTTACATATATTTACATAAATTCCTTGGAAAGTAAATAAAAAGAACTAGAGGAATAAAATGGTGAGGACATGTGGGATCTAAAGCAGCTACTTACTTGAAGGGTGGAAAAAGACAGTTTTGTATCGTTACAATTAAACTGAGTACGACGGTTCATTTACTATTTTTGGTGAATTTTAATTGAGTTGTGTCTCATTTTTATAAATGTTGTCAATCTTCATTTTCTGTGTCTCCCACGTACCAACTTCAACACACAGGCATGCGGATCCACACACCAATGTGTTTTGGGTATGTACTATCTACAGAATCAGCCCGACATCAACTCATACACAATGACACAGACTGCTATAAACATGAAAACACACAACCCTGATGGGACACCCATAAGACTGGAAAAAATTTTTCTTTTAATGCATTTATTTTATAGACACAAAAGCTCAGCTAGTAATCAGTTTTGATAACTTTAGATGTCTGTTTCCCTGATGTAATGACTAGACGGAGGCAATAACAATACTTCATTATGCTATTGAAAGTGTACGGCAGGGTTCAGCCAGAGCCGGGCTCAAAACCTGGCCCACAGCTGAGAGCAGCAATGGCGCATTAATCCGTAGCAACACCCTCTCCCACACCGCGCCCCTCAGCATTCAGCCACTAATAATGGATATCATTTTTCTTAATAAAACTGGTGGTACTTGAATCAAGCACATGACAGTTAAGGTTTGTTTAGTTTTTCGAGCAGGTGATTACAGAATTGAACTTCCCAAGTGAGAAGCCAGTGGAATACAAATAGTTAAGAACACGTTTGCAGGGAGAAAAATTGTCCAGCCCCATCTGTCAAACTGTGCGTATGACATCATCAGATATTCTGCACTCATTTGCAGCTATTCAGCCCAGCCCGCCCTGCGGTCTACGCTTTGTGTTCCAGTTTCCTTTACAGGGCCAGCGGGCTGGAAAATTACCACATGCTGCCACAGTTAGCTCAGCCAGGTCTTGTTATCATTGTTTCCAAGGAATCCATTCATTCCGTTATTTTACATATTGGGCAGACGTCCTGCCACTGGGGCTGGGGCTGCAGTAACTTGAAGGGCCAAACGTTAATGGGCCTCTATTGTTGGTAGAATGGCAGTGCAATACGTGGGAAAAAATACCCAGACAGCTCCCTGACACTGGTTTAGGACCTCTAGACTTAGGGGGTAGCTTGTGAAGATCTTTTATGTAAACAAGCCTTCAATAAACAATGAATATCTCCTCTGTCAATATTCATAACCTATCAGTAAAAAAAATATATATCTTCGACTAGAAAGAAACCCAAATGTATTATGGATGATGGAACCTTTTCTTAAAATAATCTATAGAACATGGGCCAGCCTCCTTAGAAACACTGCTAATTTATGGGGGAGGTAACATTGTTGAAGTCTTAAGGGAAGAAAGGCATTTGGCTTGGGGCTGGCTGTATTCTTATTGCAGCAGATACACCATGTGCGAGTTGTGTGGCTTCCACCACTACTAGACTGAAATAAAGACAAGGACAGTGGTGACGTGTTACATCTTCACCGCTCTGGCATTTTTTTTAAAGCTCCTAATGGGAATATTAAGCAAGTTTTCTACCATAAAGACAAAGTTCCGGAATAGTTCATGTTGTTTTGATTAGCGTATAGATACAAATAAAGTCCATAACATCCATAATAGTGTAGAATTATTGAAATCTATTTTTTTGTGGGAGATATACAGCAGGGCTGTAGTTCTTGTCATTTTTGAAGGTGAGAAACATGCAGGTTCTTGTTTCTTGGTTAATCTGTTCTTTTGACCAGATAGTGTACTAGAAATGGATCACAAGATGGTATGTGTGTTCTAATTTTTCTTACTAGCCCCCCAAAACTTCTTTCTGTCTGATTTTGTTTAGACAAGAGGAGATTCGGGAATTGTTCCTGACTGCTCAGAGTGGGATAGCATCTGGTCATTAGCTATATCCATGGTCACTCAGGACACCTTTAATTCAAGTTTTATCATTTTAAACATTCCAATGATTAATTTAGCTTTTACTTCAGCTAATTTATGTTATTGACCCTGAAGAGAGTTCCAAGTGGCCCCATAGATGTTTCTATTAGAATGGTTCTCATTCCAAACTATGCAAAGATTTAGAACACAGGGTTGAGACCTTGGAGCTGGGGAACAGAATGAGAAATGGTGTGAAGAGTCCAGTTTTGTCAAACATACCTGCGCCATATTTAAGATATACTGTGTTAACATTTTGCTTTATTCCGAAGCCAGGTTTGTCAATTTTTCTTTTTGGTAAAATATATTCTTTTAAAAACTTTTGAAGAAATTATTTTAAAGAGGAAGAAATAAATTAAAATTTCAACACAAGATAATAGGAGGGTAACAACAGGGAATACTTTGCGTATTGTTATCTTTAAATTACTTACACAGAGTACAAGATATCAACATTTAATTGTTCAAACAATAGTGGCACAAACTTTCTTTTCAATGAACTAAGATAAATTGATTCAACTAATATCATTTTTGTGTCTGGAAGCTAATTTTAAATGGCTCCCCTTTTCAGCTGACATTAAGAGCCAATTGAGATAAATTTATTTTTCCATAAAAGTAATATATGTCAGGTCTAGGTTTCCTAAGCCAAACCCTTCAAGCAATCATAATCATTTTGTAAACTGCTGATAATTTCATCTTTCAAAAAGGTTTCTTCAGTGTATAAAATGTTACATTAAGAAAAATATTAAAATGTGGCAGTCTATATTCAAATATAATATTTTAGAGAACATTTTAAAGGAATGAAATCAGTATTTTTTTTTAAAGGAAGCAACATCCTTTAAAATGAATCATTTTATACTTCCAACATTTCTTTCAGCTCTCAATTTGATTCCTGTGTCAGGTTCCTGTGAGATAAAGTTCTGGTAAGGGAACTTACCTGGACTTCACAGGCAAATGAGGTACAGTGCGGTACCTGGTACCCCTAAGTGACGTCCTTATTCTCACGTTGAAATTGACCTTTTTCAGTTAGCCCCAAATCCTGTAAAACACTAGAGTGCAGAATAATAGTTTACATTTAATGAATATGTTAACGTTAGAGCAGATTTTCAGCCAGCACCACAGAACCGTGCCTTTCACTCCAGCAGTTCCCTTCATTTATCACAAGCATATGTCAAGCCGTATTGTTTTGCAATAAATTCAAAGCAAAACCAAGTTATGCTTTCAAGTTCTTTAGAGCGTCAGATTAAAAGTAACTTTCACATGAAAGCGATTCCTAAAGAGAAATACTACTGCTAATGACTCATCTTACAAACAAGACAAATCAATGAAAAAAAGCCTCAAAGATTACAACTATCTCCTTGGTTAAAAATCAAGAGCTCAGCTCTGCTGATAAGTTGTCATAATTATGAAAAATGAATAAAAACTTTATGCAGTTTACCATCTACCTGTTAGAAAGCTTTTCCATTTATGAATCCAGGTCCAGCAGCAACGTTCTCAGGCCCAATTTCTCCTGCTTTGTTACCACCTGGTTCCTGTAAAGGAATTATTTCCAATAAATCACAGCAAAATAGCTTAAACTTTTTTTTTTCCCCTGATGGGCCTTCACATCACATTAGAAACTTTTTATAATATTAACAACTTTCTTTCATTTTATATTAGAATCATATAATTTAAGAATTTCAGTTGCCTAACAAGAAATGACCATGCAATCATTTTAGCAATTTTCATATCATATTAGTGAAAGCAAATACTAATATAATAGGATGCTAACATGAAAACCCCTAATAGAACATGACAAAACTTTTCATATTTTATTTATGCATTCTTTTTGCTCTTCTCCACCTCAATGTTTGCCACTTCAGTTTATGGGAAAGTAGCATGGGTTTGCATGTTTTGGAATATCAATTAAGTGATACTGTGATACAATCATAATGCAAAAGTTACCTCTATCATTTGCTGTAGGACCAGTGCATTTCTCTGGATCATCAGATCTTTATTTGAATGATAATGCTTTCATTAGTTTTGTTATTTAGGAATCTGCTGTGCCTCTCCTACCCCAAGGATTCAGATACTTGAGCTAAGGGTGCCTTGTGCCTTGAATCATGCTGACAGTTGCCTTTCTACTTGGACTCTCTTTCATTACCCAGAGCACATTCATCCAAAGCCTCTTCCCTTCAATCCAGTTCCTGATTGTAGAGTTGTTCCGTAAT
>PVKN010007087.1:0-27265 GCA_004027915.1 Capromys pilorides
TGTATGCTGTATATGTTTTAAAGCAATATGAATGAGAGGTTGTGCTTTTAGTTCCTCACCACTATAGATCCAAGTGTGATTTCACCTTCCTTTACCTACACATCGGCTTGAAACTAGATCCCTGGAGTAATGGGCAGAGATGTGTTGAGAGATATGTATGTCTAATGTAGGATGCCGAGAAACAGGCCCCCAGGCAAAACTGCTCAGCTCTGTTAACTTCTGTTACTATAAATAAAGGCATGTGCCTAGTTTTGATACAGAATGGAATATTTTTTATACTTGTAATATCTCACTGGACCAATTTACTGTAACACAGCCCTTGATTTGTCCTGAAGGAGGTGTGCCACTAGATATCCCTGTAAAGTGCAAGGTAGGTGTTTTTAATAAGGAAAATAACCCAGTTTAACCACCCTGTGATTTTTTTTTAACCAGTCCTTACTGAGTTATTAAAAAAAAAAAAAAGAAGAGGTAATGATTATGTATAATTATTGGGTAAATTTGCTAGTAGCTAAAGATCAATAATTTTGTTGTTCAAAGGCTCTTTGACTTAAGAGAATTTCTTCTCAGACACCAGCAGAAACCAAGCTGATCCATTATAACATGATGGAAGTGCAGCAAAGGATGTGTTTAAAGTGTGGTAGTTGCCTGAAGATTAGACTACTGCCAGTTAAGGAACATCTAGTTACTGTCACTCTGATGTCCTCTATTACAGTAATTTCTGCTTGGGGTCACCTTTAACAGGCAGCATCAAGGTTTCTTCCTGCCTCCTTATCTAGTACACATTGGGTTTTATTTTGAAAAGTATCTTGTATAGATTTGGACAATTTGGGTTTTTTTAAAGAGTTAAGAAATTTTAAAGTAGAAACTCTTTAAGGAGATAAAAACTACTGATTTTTTATAGCCCTGAGGAAAAATTTGACACGATAGCCCTAGAAACATGGGAAACTGTGGTGATTCTTTTCCTCCCTTGATCCAAGAATATTTACCCAATTCAGTGGGTGGTAATGACTGTTAGTCAAAATTAACATGCAGTTTTTCAAAAAATTCATTAGGATGTGGTACAAAAGTTCCATCTGGCCAAATGCAGTTTTCAAAGCATATATTCACATAACTTGAGGCAGCATTGACTATGAACTCTATTTCTGAAATATAGATTTAATGATCACAAATAAGGCATTTGTTTTTCATATTTTGCAAAGGACTTGAAAGATGTTCTCATCTTGGATTGGATGTAAGGTACAGAAGGTCTCTGGGCTTTCCTTCTTGAGCTGTCAGACTGGAAGTCTGACTTTCAAAAGGCATTTTTAGAATTTGACATTTTGAGAAAGCTTAGTAAAATAAAACTGACCTCCACTAGAAAAACGAAAAAATATAGAAATCATTTCATCAATTTGATAGAAACACATTTAAACTTATTTCTCTCTTGAAAATGGGTAGAAATGAGATATAAAGACTGAAAACTTACCCATTTGAGTAATATTTCATGTGTCTTTCCTGGTGGTCATCATAGATCTTTCAGATATAGCCATGCTACATATTTTATCAAGCCCATCAAATGGATCTTGCAAGTTAAAAAGAAGAAAAAGAAAGAAATTAAGATAGAGGGACAGGGCTCAGGAGATAGCTCAGTAGAATAAGCACTGCACTTGCCGGGTAAGCACACAGTCCTGAGTTCAGTGCCCGAATGCCAGGTGCTGAGAAAAACAACAATGAGGGACAGTCTTCTAAAACAGAAACTAATTCATTTTAATTTTGCAATATCATATATATAGCAAGTACTTAACTAACTGTCAGAGCGCATGCATGAACAATCAAGAACATTGAGCGATTAAACAACCTTGGTGACTTACTGCTATTTTCTCTCCAAGTAAAAATTTACCAACAACACCTGAGTGAAACAAAATTGCATTAAAGTTAAGCTATCTATAAAAAGACTTGGTTAACAGATTTAGTTATTATTCCACTTAAAGAAGAGAGAGTGCATTCATGGGTTTCCCTACTCTGAGATGTGGCACAGCCTTAACCCAGAGTAACACCAGCTAACAGGTTGGACAAATGTTGCCTTCTATATCCATTCCTTAAAGACTCAAGGTCTGTATACGCCTAATAAATCCTCTGACAAGCATTATAACAAGAATCCTGTTTCATAAATTTTACCTTGGTGTTTCTCCAACTGATTTGAGCCTAAAACAAGTCAATTTGTGATTAATTGTTAATATCTTCAGAAACTAGAGTTCCACAATACCTAAGTTTGGCAATATTAAAATACACAGCTACTCCTCTGAAATATGCTTAAATGTAATCTATTAGAAGTAAAATTACAATTTGGACTAGGCTTCAATGTATATATTGGGGTTATATGGGTGATATAAGCATCACTCTCATAAGCGGTCAGACATGAAAATCAGTTGACTATTTCCAGAAGAACAGGCTACTTCCTACTTAAAGGACTGTAGTAACAAAAATTTCAGGTATCCAGGTAGACATGTAGCTTCCTGTACTCTCACTCTTAATACAATTTTTGGGTTCCTTTTCGTATCTGCCAAGCTCTGGCATTCCACTGATTGTAAGTCTGAGGTTCTAGTGTCCAGTTTTATAAGGAATTAGCTAAAGTTTTCTTTGTGGCTGCTCAGACCAGGATGTAGGGCAAATTTTTCCCTTTGATTATGACATTGCTGAGTTATCTTCCTCAGGACTTTTTGTTTCAAAGTACTATATAAAAAATACAGTTGTTTAGCTCAGCAGTTTGTTCTGAGTTGACCAATACTCTGTTTGTTTTAAGTATTTTTCAGAAAAGTATTCTCTCTCTCTTTCTCTCTCTCTTTCTCTCTCTCTTTGTCTCTCTCTGTGTGTTAGAAAAAAATTTCCTTTATGTCTAAAAAAATTTTCTAATGATCTAAGAAAATTAACACATAGACTCAAATGTCTGAAATACAGGTATGTGTGTGTTTGTGTGTGTGTGTGTGTGTATGTGTGTGTGTAGGTATGTATATAAAATAACTCACTCAAACAAATATGTTCCTAGTAAGAACTATGTGGGGATTTTTTTTAAGTCTCATAGTACTAACTTTTCCAGCTGCTTTTTTTTTTCTTTTCCTTTTTTCTTTTTCTTTCTTCTATTTTGTACAAGGAATTGAACTTAGGACCTTGTACTAGCTTGAGAGGCAGGTTCTGTGCTGCTGGCAAAAAAATTGTCCCTGGGAATTTTCAATACATTTATTATCACATGCTTTTCAAATATTTTTAAAATTTGAAAATATACCACAAAAACTGACAAATATAAATATTACCCAGAGACATACTTCCTAGTTTCTGAAGACATTTGTCAGAACTGTGGTTTTGCTTGGCCTTTTAATGATCCTTACTGCCCACAACTCTCTTAACACAAAGACATTTTAAGATTTACTTTACACCTTTTAGAGTGAATTCTGTTCATATTGTCCTGTCACATATACTGCTCTCAGTTCTTATAAGAGTCTAGAACTTACAATCTTGTATGACTCTTTAAACACGGATTATAAACTCTCGTCTCCACTGAAACCTGAATTTTGTCACTTTCTGTTACTTGAGTAGAAATATATTTTTTATATTGGAAGTACAGTGACAGAATGAAATGTTAGAAAAACCAAGTTGAAGAGAAGTTCACTTAAATTAACTTATACTTCAGGGTCTCCCTTCAGCTCATACCAGGACATTTATTTTATCTTCAGGGGCTATGCTGAGGAGCTGCTCAACAACACAGAACATCTTCTAGGAAAGAAAGTAAATAGATCATTTTAGGCTTTGAAGGCTGAGAACTGGCAAAAAAGATGTATCAGGAATTTTAAAAAGATTGGAGGGAGGCCCTGGATTCCATTTTAATTTTATGTCCTTCATTTCTAGTTATTATGGTTGTCTTCTAATTGAAGAAGAATCAGATTATGCTGCTTTACAGCTTTTACTTGGGTCTATTTGTATCTCCTTTTCTACTTTCTGGCCACCTCTACCACACATATGAATGCCACTGAATTCTGTAGCACATGAGCCAATAGCAGAACCTTTGGGGTCAAAGCCATTCATTCTACTTAGTACTTAGGCAGTGATTCACCTTCAAAACTGAAATCACCTTTCTCCTTTAGAAATCCATTATGTGCCTGGTTATTCCCATTGACTTTATACCATTGGCTTGAGGAGTGCCATTAATTCCTTTCACTAAAACCTTTTAATATTCTCTGATGGAAGCATTTTGGAATTCTGTCACTGTGTGTAGAAAACTTTGAGGGGTTAAATATTATTTGACTACAGATTTTAGATGCTGGTAGTGGACATTTCTCGGTACCTTGGCAAACACTTCATGTAAATTTCTTGGTGACGCTATTTTACCCAGAAAAGTCACTCCTAAGAGAGCCTCCTCATTTGTGCTCCAGCAAAAGTCTTTCTGCTGGGAAGGGAAAACCCCACAACATAGCCTCTGAGATGAAATGAGGGATGACTTGCTGGGACCTCAACTTTACCTAATAAGCGTGGCGCCCATGGACCATTAAAGCTAGACTTGCAAGGTTTACTCAAAACAACCATGTAAGTTAACCACTAATGACAGGATTTGAAATATGAAGTTTTGAGAGCAGCACATGTAACTGCACATTTTTCTCAAAAAAAAAAAAAAAAAAAAAAAAACCTGAGGACAAAACCTCAGTATCTTGTGTGAGCTTTTTGAAGGAGAGCCTGTGATAAAATGGCAGCAACAACAAAAACATAAATAAGATGTATGTAAAGGATTTATTTTTCTAAAACAGACTGGGCTGACATTCCTCTTCCCAAGCACTGGACTCTGATCAGGACAGGCTGACATGTGTCCCAGACTGTCTCTTTAATTTGCCAAGTTCTCTAAATACTTCTCTATCACCTGGCCCCAATTCTTTGGAAACTATCCTAAATAGAGAAGAAGGAACGAGGAGGGACTATGGTGACTCTGCTTGTCCTCAGGACACTTGGTGTGCTCAGAAGTGCAGATCAGATCAAACCCTATAAATTGCTATCTTTTTTCCCTACACACACAAACCTACTGACAAAGTTTAATTGATGAAGTCAGCATAGTAGCAGCCAAAGACCACTAGTAATAAAGATAGAAGATTTGTCAAAATATACAGCAGTGAGTTATGTGAATTTGCATTCTCGTGTACATTCTCCACTCATAAAAAATTTTCTGTTCAGTATTTTCAGATAAAGGTTGATCTCCAATAACTAAAACCACAAAAACAAAATCTCACATAGAAGGGAGCATGTGCACACTCCTCTGAGACAGTCTACATGTGAAACTTTGGCATACCTACCATTCCTGTCTCCTTTCCTGATGCCACAACTAAAACGACCTTTGATTCTCCTACTTACCTATGTCCTGCTGTCATCTCTGAGCTGCTGTCATGCCTTATAATGAACACTTTCTCCAGGGAGAAGCCTTCTTCCATTGGTACTCAGAAATTCTTGGGTGACTGTTAAACTGGAAATTGCTTTAAAAAAAAAAAAAAAAAAAAACCCTCCAGCCTATCTTATAACACTTTAAAAGTTACTTCCCATTCACATAATCACAAGGCTGACAGCAATCTGCAGGTTGAGTGATTCTGATTTTTTTCTCTTCCAGAAGCAGGTGGGTTGATAGAATGCCAGCCTTAAATAGGAAGATTTATTTATAGCTTTAGCAGAATGAGAAAAGAGCTGGCATAATCAAGAGAGCACTTCACATTTTAAGGAAGCCTCTACCTTTAGTATGCTAAATTGCCATTAGGAGACAATGAAAATGCAAACTTATGCTCTCTGGATTAGTTATCTGTACTAATCACAATAAAGCTCAAATAGCTAATTCTCCTGGCCATATTGAACATGGGTCAGATTTTGTGCTTGATTTAACAAGACCAATTTTTTTCAATTTATGAAGCAGAAGTTCTGTTGCATGTCTTATGTTGTTGCACACCTCCCATTCTGAATTGCTTTAATCTGTACTTCAACATAATCGATACTGTCTATAAAATACAATCAACAAGTAAATATTAAGCAGAAGATGCAAAAAATTGTCCCCTTCCTTATCCCAGCATACATCCAGCCACACACTGACTCAGACACACATCAGTGTGACAGTACCACACTGAATTTGAGTCATGAGAAAACTAGACACTGAAAGAAAAAAGGCTCTCTTCCTCCAGTGATAAAATCAGATGTGTCCTACACATCTGGGTCACTTGATGCACAAGATAGTCGTCTTCGCACATTTTATCCATTAGGTGTAGAATGCTCCATTTCATAATCAAAAACTATTCTTTATATATACATATATAAATACATGGGGGAGGGTCATTTGATTTTTTTAAATGTTTAAAATGGAACTGATTAAAAAGTTGATAACTTTGAGTAGGAGGGTAAAACAAAAAAAGATAATGTGTCTCTATATTTTCTTTGCTCTCTTTTATCAGAATCTCCATATGGGAACACTCCACAATTGGAAGTTACTAACCAACATCCTAACAAAACTTTTCTTGAAAATGCCTGATATCTTGGTTTGTTCTTAAAATATTTATACTAAAGACAAAATTATCTTGATTCAGGTTTACATTTTAGTGGCTATTATTATTGGGTAATTGTGGTAGGCATGTTGCTTTTTTAACATGTAAAAACAAGTTAACTTATTTTATTTACACATAAAATAAGTTTGAAAACATTTTCTTTGTGGATAAAAAGGGCTCATGCATCTGACATCTCAGTGGAATCCATTGGGCTATTATTAAGTAATGAAATAAGGAAAGGTCACTGGAGTCACATGGAAAATATTTCCTTACTGAGAAAAGTAGGTTACATGAGCCTCACAAGGAACATAAAGCTGTTAAATTGTGTGAGCACTACATTGATGAAAGAATCTACAAAGCTTTCAGAGGGAGGCCATTCAGTGGGCTCTTGCACCAGTGGTACAGTGAGAGGAGACCATGCAGAAAACAAGCAGGAGACAGGTTATTATCAGGTTCTTTATTTAAAGTCACAAAGGGGTCAGGTTTGACCTGCTGAATATTAAAAAATCTATGCACTATCAATGATACTATTAAAATGTTCTACTTTAGTGAAAATAAATCCTGTATCACTTGCAAAATTATCTCAATTTCATTTGACTTGGAAGGGTTCAGCAAGCCATACTTCTATCATTCTCTAGTTTGTTAGCTTTTGTGCAGCCAGCTTTTCATGATCTAAAGCCTCATACAAAATAGAAAGAAATGATTATTAATACTAAAAGGAGAAAAATAGTTGGTAATAGGAAAGAGTTGTCTAGAGTTAAAGGAGAAATGATTAAAATTTTAAAACTTATTCTGTGCAATTTTTCTGCTGAGGAGAAAGATGCTCTTCTTCCATTCGGACATTTAAGAGGATGGGCTTTGAGGAGATGTGCCCAGGGAGCCGTCCCCACAGTCACATCATCTTTACCCCCTGCAGTTGGATATCATCCAGTGTCCAGGGAAGGGCAGGCAGGTGAAGGTGGAAGCACAAAGCTGACAGTAATAGTCACTGGAAGACATATATATTAGATGACAAGAAAGCCTGAGACTCTAAGCAGCAGGAGACACACAAATTCTGAGGCTGCTGTTCAACAGAGTCAGAAGGCTGCTTTGCTGTTCTTTAATTACAGAATGGAGACTTTGGCAGCCTGTAAGGCCTGCCTTCTTGAAAAGTGTTTGATAAGGGAAGAGCTGCTTGAGCAGGAGTTGTGTCTCTGACAGTGGGCTTTCATAGCACTGAACTACTTACCTAAAACAACAACTTTCCTGTGACCATGGTTCTGGGTGAATGGAAAGCACATCTTTTCCAACCAAAATGAGTTTGATTATCCAGAAAACTCATTGATCAGCAGAGATGAGCCCAATGCAACATGACTTATTTGTAAATAACAGAAAAGAGAAAATTTGGTGAAGTCAAATTATTAAATGGAAGTTTAACCTACTTTTAATTTAGCATGTTGTCTCCATATTTGTAAAGAATTTCTGGCCATGAGTTAGTTCTTAAAATTAAAAGTTACTCACACTTTTCTATTTCTGTTTCTGTTTTGTTTTTGTCATTTTCTTGCCATCAACATAATTAGCTGAATGTTATTTGTCATTTTATATAGTCAAATATAAATTATAGGTTCCTACCTACTCTCTCTTAAGACAGAAATTAGTGTTATTATATAATATAAAAATATATCATATAACATAGAACACTGTATTCTTAATTACCCCATCATCAGATTCAAAATACAAGACATAATGACTCATGACCAAAAAAGCCAAATTAAGGAGAAATAGATAAACCTGAGCAAAAATTCATCTGATTTTCTACCACTAGTCTGTGTAAAATCAGAGGCATTGGCTTCTAGGGCTTGTCACTCTAGCGCCTTTCATCAGTTATTATAAATGACTGAAGCAAAAATTGTTACTCTGTTTAAAAAACATCCTGGACTGGGAAGGAAAACCCTTGTTTCAGCTATGCAGGCAATACACATACTCATTCCACAACATTTTGAATTTGGTAAATCAGAACAAGTCAAGAAGTCTTTCTAATACATGTACGTTAATGCGAGACACACACACACACACACACACACACACACACACACACACCACTTTTACACTATGAGAAACATCTACAAAAATACAATGCAAAAGAACAGCACATTGAAGATAGATGGTCTATGTGAAGATTCTGTGTTTGAACACCAATAATGAAAGCAAAGAATAAAACTGAATCATTCAGACGTCAGTGTCTGAGATTTCAAAACCCAAGCAGTCTACTAATCCAATGTGCTACTAGATAGATAAGCTCTTTGATTGAAGAAACACAAATCGTGTACATGATTGCAAAAGTTATATCTATGCTAAATAATTTTATTATTTTTATATTAAGAGATGCATCTATTTACCAGATCTCCATCTAAGGCAAACTTTCTAAACAGAGCCTCACTGTATTTAGAAGAGATTGCATCTTCTAGTGCTGCAGCACAGAAGCAGTTCACTGCATCTAATCTATTCTTTTAGCCATGGGCTACTAGCTACATGTATAAAAGACTAATAGGTTACGTCCATTGTATACATACAGAGCTCTAGTGCAAGTTACGCAAATACTTCTTTAAACACACACCCATACAAACCCACTCTAGGGCATCCAGCATTCTCATGACTCAGTATATCTAAATACTCTACAGAGAGTTAATTCACTGGGCCCAGAACAAATGTGTAAATGCAAAGATACTAGCAAGGCAGCACCAGTGTCCTGACTTATGAAAGCTTTGCTATGATAGCAGTCCCATTGCTTGATCTTCAGTGGTCTCAAGGGCCCGCCATGGCAGCACTTCAAGCAAGTTGCTGATATTAGCTAGGTTTGGCTTCAATATAAAAGTACTGTTTCCCTGCCCTGAGTCTTCTGGAATGAAAAAAACAAAAATGGGTTCACAGAAATGGAGAGTGACTGAAAAATGTCTCTAGCTGGGAAGCACAAGAAGGTGCTGTATTGTTCAGGGTCTTTTCACAATAGCATTTAATAAGATTCAGAGAGCCCTAGTTTTTCAGATGAATGGCAAAGAGCACAGAAGCACACAGAAGACCTAATTGTATAGGAAAATGGATGGTGCTTGTGGGTGCTGCATTGCCTTTTGGTAATCATCATGGCTTGGGTTCCAAACCAGTAGGTAGACAAGTTCTACATTGAATATTATTTTAATTTAGTATTTATATACTTCTCAATACTGCCAATATTAGCCCAAACATGTACCCACAAAAAAAGGAGATAACTCATTTTTAATTAGAAATTGTACATTAGATCTCTCCAAGTTTTGCTTCCAAAGATATAGAAAATCTAATTTTCAACATATCCAAGCATAATCTTCATTCATTCATTCATTTAATCTTGTAATAGTGATTGAACATCTATGATCATAGAAACCTGGTAGCACATCAGTAAATAAAGTTGTCAAAACCTGCTTCAAATTTCAATCCATATTAACTCTTTGACCTCCACATTGCTCATGACCAATTTCTCCTTCTATCATACAAACCATATGGTTTAGAGATGGGCCTTACTGTCCAACTGACCAGGCATGAGTCTGGCATTGAGGACCTACTCGCTTTAATGATCCACTCTCAGGGAGTCAGAAGAGTCAAGAATCAAAAAGATCAGGATCTAGAGTAAGAGTCCCCAAGGCTCTATCACTGGATTCTTGTTTCTCTATGGACAAGCTACTGCATCTCGATGGACATTTCTGCATCCTCATCTCTCAGAATGACCATAATGCTACCTACCTCACAAGGGTGCTGTGAGGCCTACTGTGAAAAGCACGAGGGAATAACACATAATAGAAACACATTATAAAGGTGCTTCAGGATTTAGAGTGACCACAAAGAATCAGGGAGTGTTACTGCCTCTCCCCTGGGAGCCCCAGGTCTGCAGGACAAATATTTTTTTCTTATGGCTAGAGACTAAAGGATACTGGCCATCAGTTGGCTGGTTTATCTTTAAAATCACTCACTTCTACAAAATTAATAACAAATTCTCTCCTCTCTTTGCAAGATGCTGGTTTGGAAAAATTATTAATTTTTAAAAAGTACAAAATAATTCACTTCCAGGCTTTAGGGGTAGGGAAACATTCATTTCAATGTGAAACCAGAGTTTGAATGGGTATCTTCAAGGGGATGCATTTTATTGGAGAAGGCTTGTTTTCTTTTGGTTTTTATTTTTGATTTGGCTTGGGCTTTTGTTGTTTCAGTCTGGCTCCCCAGTTTACTGTGCCACTGTTCTAACATATATCCTTTTTCCCTTTTACTGTAATCCTCATTTCATGATGATCCTTTTCATTCAGTCTGTTTTGCTCAAAGGACAAATTCTTTTGAAAAACTATTGTAATTGTTTTCTTAGATGGCCATTTTAACTGCCATATTGTCTAACTAAGCCCTATTGTCTTGGTGTCCTTCAAAACTCTCAGTTGCTTTAAATTATAGGGGTGGGAGGAGGGAGCTGATAAACACATTGTTGTAATTGATTTGTATGTTTTAATTGTCTTATCAAAAAATAAGGTTATGAATTCCATCTGTGGAGACACAAAAATAAAATACTTTCCTACAAAATGTATTTGATTTTTGAATGTTCTACAATAATATTTATGTTTATCTTTTATTCCATTACTATTTTGTGTTATTAATTATATAAGAGAAGCCTATATTCATTGGTTTCTTAGTCCTTGAATATCTAAAAAGCAGTAAACCAAAATCGTCTAAGCTTTAGAGTCGAGATAAATCAAGCAAACTCTATTCTGAATATTCTTTTCAAGGCTGACTCCACTCTTACATGTGACAAACAAGTGGGTGTGAAGAAATAAATGGGTCTTTCAAGGCATAGGGTAACTTTCACCCACATATGCATGTGTGTGTATGTAGAATAACACAGCAAATGATGGGGAAACAGTCAAGAAAGGTCATATCTGCTTTGAAACTATAAGAAATGAGATTTTTTTAAAAACTGAGCTTAGGTTTTTAAAAGTCCTTTGGGCCATCATTCTGCTCAGAGAAACAACCACCACCCCTCCCATCCAATCCCCTAACAATGTTAGTGTTAGCTCTACCTGCTGTACAAAATGCTACGCAGCAATAGCAAACAGCAGAAATTAATTTTCTCAAAGTGCTGAAGGCCAGTGAGTCTAAGAGCTAGGGACAACATGCTCAGTGTCTGGACAGGCTCTCTCCTTATGTGCTGCTTTCCTCTGTGTCCTCACATAATGCTTTCTCATGAAACATTTCTACCTGAACACACAAGTGCACACATGCAAGCACGCACACACATCTTAATCTTCTTATAAAGAAATCAGCTCTATCAGACTACTACCCTACTTTATGACCTCTTTTATTCTATCTTCTAACAGCCCTATTTCCAAACACATTGAGGATTAGGGCATAAAGTTAGGAAAGCACAATTCAGTCCACCACAGTTAGCCTCTACACACTGATCACTTATCTACCATGAATATGAGAGGTGATATATAATATTCAGGAGATCAATATAAACAAGTAAAACTGGACTAGAAAATGATTTTCAACAACTAGTGAATACTCCTGTAGCTTATTTTGCTACTCCATGAATCTTCAAGACTCTGGGCTAGTTGTCAGTACTTTTCTGTAACTACATATGACTTTTCATTCTACATCAGTGAAGTCCTTAAACAGCCATGTCCTTTAACTTCTCACAACATATCACTAGAGCTATAATACCATTTCTCAAAAATCTTAACCACTTTTTTTTCTTATTTGACATCAAAATCTTTGTGAAATACCAATCCTTTATCTGACATTCTTTGCAAACATTAAATCCTTCTTTACTTATGCCCCCTACTCTATCTGCTGAATAAAGTATAAAAATGGGAAAAGGCATAATATTTCTACAGTAAACGGAAACACTCAAGACACCTAGGATTTGGAAGCAGATTTAACATCAGATGGATACAATGGATCCTTAAAATGTCAGGCCCTGATCTCTGGTGGTCCAGGGCTTCCATGAGGTAAGCAAACACAAAGTACAGAGGCAGAATGTCTGGTCAGTTAAGGACTGATGCTTTTAATGTGCATCACAGTGACCAACCATTTCTAGGAGACGGAAGTGACAGGAACTTGTAGCAGGAACTGTCAGGTGGGTAACTAGCTGGCTGCCTAGGTGCTTTTTCTGCTACAACCACATTTCCCTCTTTTCATGCACTCACAGCCACAGTCAGTCAAGCCATCCTGGCCATGCGTGGGGACTCACTCAGGCAAGCAATGTGATGGGCTACTTGCTGTGATGTGCAAATGTCATTCAGAGTGTTCTTATTTTTAAAAGAACCATAGCATGGACTGCTTTTCTGAGACTGCTCAGGCTTAAGTTTCCCAGTGATTGAAATGTTGGAAACCCAAATCTATTTGAAAAAGATAACTATGTCCAAAAGTCCCTTAAAATGTCCACAAGTTCTCTTGGGACTATGCCCACTGATTAGAAGATAAGGGAAACCCAGGCTGTTAGCTCCAGTCGAATAGTCCAGCAATTTTCAAATGGACTCATAAACACTGAAGTTTTCAGTGGAATAAAGTGTGATCTAGAGTCTATGCCACAAAAACTTGGTCTCACACACTGGAATCAAAGTGCTAGAAATTAAGGAAACAACATTAGGAGACAGTCTGGGTCCTGAAGAAAAGCAATTTTGTTCTGTCAAAGGTTAGCCTTGTGTATGCTGGCTTGCTCTCTCATTGGAAACACTGGCCTCTGCCTCTCATGAACATTAAAGGAGTAAAGGATACTGGTTTAGTTTTCCAGTGAATTCTGAGCCTGGAACTTGAATTTCTAAACCCTTCACATCCTATTTGAGTACATTCAACCATTAGCTCTTCACAACTACTTTTTTGAAGTGATGTTTGGGCCACAAAATACATATGGCGTTGAAATAATTAAGAAGGATCCCATGCGATTTAATTTTTTTCTAATCATAAACATATGCCTCCTCACAATAGAAAATTCAAAACTAGAAAGGATTAAGAGAAAGGAATTCTGACATGCTCATCTTTTGCAGGAAGTGCATTTATTATTTCAGTAGAACACCTTTTGGTCTTTTCAAAATCAAAACACATTTTAAAACAGAGACATAACATGCTTTACTATCACATCCAAGACCCTTGTTGTTCCTGCTCTTTCTTCTTCCCCTCTTTCCCTTTCTTAATTTCTCCTCTTTTCCCTACATATTCTCTCATTAAGCATCTCAGAGATCCTTGGAAATGTCAGCAAACTAACTTCTGCTTTCCAAGCAGAAACAACCTGCCTACCCTCTTACATATGTCTTGAGGAAAAGGTTCTAAGTAAATGTATAGTGGTCACAATGAAAGTGTTAAAGATTTCTTTAAAATAGTCTTACTCATACTAGTCTGTATGATCCTCTTTGAAATTTATATACTATATTTGGCACTGGCAAAGCAGACCTATTAATCTTCCCAGTTTACCTAGAAGGTAGCACTAGCTTTCTCACATAGGATTTTTGACTAGAGCTATCTGCCTAATTCCATAACCCATCCCCTTTCCATTATGGCAAGTTGCCCCAAACTCTGATACTTCGTACGTAAAGTCAAATGTGACAATCATGACACAGTCTTCCACTTACTAGCACTGTACACACACCTTTCAGCTTCTAGAGCTCCCTTGGTATTTCTTCAGATTCATTTCCTTTTTGTGCTTTCCTACAATGGCAGCCCTGAATCTTGTGTTGATTCCTCTAGTGTCCTTTGCAATAACATCCATTCAGTTAAGTGCTCCTACTATTAACATAGGCCTAACAGAGATGTAAATTTAATTCCATATTAATTAAAACCTGAATGACAATACAGTGTAAACTTCAGTTCCCAGCTTATAAAAGCTTATCAATTGTCTTAAAAGGCAAAGGGATATTTTTCTTCCCCTGAAATACTCATCTCTTTATTCTACCACAAGGGAAAAATTGTCACTCCTCCCTACCTTCAAAACCTTATACATTCCTGTAACAAAATCCAGTCTTTTTGTATCTTGGAAAATTGGTTATATAATCCAAATACAACAAAATGTTTTTTTTTTTCCTTCTGACATATTTTTCCTTGATGAGAACAAAATTTTCCTAGAACTTAAGTAAAAGAAAAGATTAAAATTTGGTTGTACTTCTAAATACAGGAAAGTGTATTTTTTTAAAGGCATCATTTCTGTCCATTCTGCAGAGCATCAGTTTCTTATAGAAGGGCTTTAAATCTTAGTATAAGTGAAACAGGGAATATTTGCCTAATTAGGGATTTTGAGTAAATCTTAAAATTTTTCCTAATTGTGAAATGAGAGAATTGGGACAAGAGGGAGAGAGACACAAACAGACAGACAGACAGACAGACAGACAGACAGACAGACAGACAGACAGACTGCTCACTATTCCCAAAAGTGAGTGATGTAGATAAATGTGCAGCAACTCTAGCCCAACTGTCAACCACCCCTCCTGAGAGGATGGATGTTACCAACCATCATGAAAGGAGAATGACTGACAGTCATGGCTGCTGCTGTTGAGTACAGTAATCTGAACACACCACTGGAAATCACCTCATTTGGGGGCAGACAAGTAGAAAGGCAAACAGTAATGCCAACATAGAAAGCTTAATATATTATTTAGATTTCCAATGCAGTGTGTGCATGCTAAGCAGAGACATAGCGGATTGTCCTTGTGTGCTTTCTCGGTCTTCAAGGTATGTCATGACTTATCTATGTTCTCCTCACCTCTATCATATGGACACCATGTGCTTCCATTTGTCAGTGATCATACCCATAGTGCCTTTCCCAAATTCCATGTTTTGACAAGTTTCTGGGTCATTGTACGGAGAAATCTAGAAGAAAATGGGTTGCTCTTAGATGTTTTCATTACAATTGAAACAAGCAAGTGCATATTTGTCATATATACGTATATCCCACTCAATAACTTACCAACTATCTCTTCATGCTGGGCAGGGGTGACCCTGCACTGCACAAGACACTTGAGAAGGAGGCAACAAGAAGCTACCTCTTTTTTTTAGCATTTCTCTGTCTTGAAGTCATTAGCAAGCCATGCCCTCTGCCAGCCTCAGTCACCTTTTTGAGGTGAACGATAAGGTCAGTGCTTCAGCTCTGTGAAGGGAAGCTGGGCCAGGCTAAAGGCTGACAGACAGAATGAGGAAGAATGATCAGAAAAAAGGAGAGAGAGGTCAAAAGCTCAGTTGTGCTACCAAAAAGCAGCTTTTCTGGGGGGAAAAAATCTCACAATAGTCTGTTTCTACAATGAAAAACAGACTGGGACTGGACTCATACAGACACTTTGCCTTTTTAAAATCTCTCAAGGAAAGGAAGGACATTTCAGATACAAAGAGCTTCTCCTGTGTCTTGTGAAAATTCTTAGAGTGGTGAGTTATGAAAGATCCACAGCCCCATGGTGAAGGATGTGGAACACACATCTCTGTACATGGCAGATGCTCAGTGAGAACACGGTGGGTAAAAGTGAGCTAAAAGATAGGCTACATCACAATGAAGCTTATCCACACGCAGGAAAAAAGAGCTTGTCTGCATAAAGATTTTCAATAGGTTGCTCACTTTGTGGAGTCTATTCCTGCATATATTCATAGATCTCTCTTAATACACAGATGCAATATGAATAGTATTATATATGCTATTATATATACTACATATATACATATTACATATGGTCAGAGAGCAGCCTGTTTAGTAGCCTAAAAGCAGTTAGGTTACAGTTAGATATAAGTAATCATAAAGAGATTGTGACCTCTATGAGGTTACAGAAAAGGGTAACAAGCATATTCCTGTGAACAGAGTCCCGTGGCATCCTGTTCCCACCAGGATCTGTTCTGCTTCAAGGCTGACCTTTGCTCTATTCCTAATAAATATGATAATTATGGTCCTGAAGAAAGGGGACCATAATATAGCACTCCATGGTATCTGTGTTATGCAGGTTTATGATATTCTGTTGTCATAATGTCCAAAAGATTGTAAAATCATCGCTACATGAATAACTGCCTTTGTCTGTAACCCCATCTGCTTTTGCACTGCTAAATAGACTGACCTCTGGTGATATGTATAAAACCTGGAGCTCATCTTTTGTTCAACTTTCAGTCTTTTGGACAGGAGTACATGGAGCGAAGTGCACACTTAATAAACCAAACCTCTTCATTCACCTGGTCTATTCAGTCCCTTGAATTCTGCACCAAGAGATGTCTCCTATGAGGAGACACCTTAACAGACACTGTGAATAAGAAAACATGCCTGGGGAAAGAGATTTTTCAAAAGGAAGGAAGAGCATTTTCAAATATCCTGAGAAAGAAGTTAGTTTGACGTAGGTGAAGAATAGCACCAATGCCAACAGTGTAACCAGAGCGAAGTAGCAAAGAGAGACAGAATGAAATGGAGAGCTCAAGTCAGGCCAAGTCTGGTAGGCTATTCACAGACTGTGGATTTTCCTCTATGTGATGGGATTCATTTCAGGATTTTTCACAGGAAGGTAATGTAGTCTGATTTATTTTCCAAAGCTCACTTGAACCATCCTGAGTAAAGAGGCTACAAGTCAGGAGTTGAAGGGGAGAAATAAGTCAAAAGCGCTGATTGTACTCTAAATGGCTAGCTATTTCAAGCTGTTGAATCTTGTTTGAGAGAAGACAAAAAATTAAGAAATGAAATAAATATCATGGCCAAACTCAGACTCTATAATCATTGCACTATGGGCCTCGGAGACTAATGGCTGTCTGATCATCTCCTTGTCATCAATTCTACTATCAAACTGGCCTTCATGTAAAAGTGACCTTAGAACAAGTTTAGAAAATAGTTAATGCACAAAGGTATCTTTCAGAAAACACAACCTAGGGCTCAAAATACCACAATAAGCATAAATCAACTGACTCTCCTAAGGAAAAAGTAAAATAAGCAGAAATACAGGTGAGTTATAAGATGCCCTTTCCCCCATGATGCTTCCTACCTTCCCTGATCTGGGAATCTAGCATATGGAATAGAAGTAAGTTGAAAACAACAGTAATACTGATAGATCAGGATTATTGGGTTAGGGTGATAGCTTGGTGTACCCAAGTTCATTCCCTGGCACTACATGCCGCACTGGCCTGGGAAGCCTGGGCACACCATGCTGGCCATGAAAACCAGACATAGTGGCACATGCCCGTAATCCCAGCACTGGGGAGGCTGAAACAGGAGGATCACTATGAGTCCAAGCTGTGTAGTGAGTATTAGACTGCACCAAATAAATAAATAAATAAATAGATAAATAAATAAATAAATTTTAAACTTAAAAAATGAATTAGTTATTTATGATCAGATCGCTATCAGAGAATACTATGGAAATACTAGATTAAGAGCCTACTGTATTTCTAGAAGCCTATCCACTGAATGTTATTCAAGGTTTGTCAGGGAGTAGAGTTAACTTTATCATCTGAAAACTGATTGGATTCTAAATGAACAGAAAGACAAGAAACAGAAATTTTCTTTTGAACTTGGTCTGTCTCTGTTTCTGTCTCTGTCTCTGTCACACACACACACACACACACACACACACACACACACACCCCTAAATCTACAAGGATACATACTCAGCAAAAGTCTTGAGTTTTAAACATGTGTCTAGGTCTCTTTGTATATGCCATTTCATTTTTACATTTCTCCTTTTAATTCCCTCTGACATGAATGTGTAATGCTGAGAATTTATGCTAATGAAGAATGTGTCCACAAGATGTATAATGCATGCCTCTTAATTAGTTCTGCTGCTATAATTGATTAACATTTTGCCTGTGTAGTACAATTACACAGAATCAGCAGTGAAATGCTGTATGCATCTAGTCCCGGTAGGAATAAAAAAAGCATTGAACATTGCCATTGTATAACATCTGCACTGCCAAAGTGAGCCTCACTATTCCTATTGAATGGCTGTTGGGAGGAGCTGCAAGCAGCATGGAAAGAAGCACCAGAAATAAAACACAAAACCAAAGTCCCAAAGGCCCAGAGGACTGAATGCAAGAAATTTTGTAAGGGAAGAGAGAGATCAAGATGAACATGAGGGAGGTGAAACAAGCATAAGTCCATAAGGAAAGGGGCAAATGGTGCTAGCAGACGGAGGTAAAGCCTGAGAAATCAGCATGCACACTGCCTGTGCATGTGTGAATAGAAATAGGTGTGCATGTGTGGAGATGTATGTGAGCATACCTACCATGTGTATAATAAGAGTAGCACAAAACAAACATATAGATATGTCTTTAGCATCAGCAGGGGTTGCTAATTTGGCAACTTCATCCAAGGCCTGATGTGGCATCCATAACAACTGATTCCTTCTGCCCTCCAGGAGAAAGGAATATTTACAGCTCATTCTCCACTGTGTGTACTGGTCGGTCTTTGTTAGGTATTGAGGAAACAGCACTAAAGATGGCATATTGCATTGCTTCCAGTGGGTTGAAGTCCAGCAAGGCAAGTGACAAGCAAACAGGAAGTGAAAGTGTCTGGGGCACAGAATAGTAGAATGGATAAATAATGGCAATGCCCAACATGAGTAGAGAGACTTAAGGAAGGATTTCTAGGTAGGCATCTTCTGCCTAAAGAAACTGAGTGGAGAAAGAGATGGTCTAATCTCAAGGCACTTTCTGTGTAAAACACATGATAAACAAGGGTTGGGCATTTTGGAGCAATGTCAATAGTTTAGGGGATGGGGATGCGGATTGGGTTGGGGACCCTGGGCTTGGAGAGTAACAACCAGCAAGATTGTTCGGTAGAGCCCAAATCTTGAAGATCTCATTTAAGGAAATAAATTTGGAAACCATCAAATGGTAGCTCTGCAATTTCCTGCTGCCAAATACACCAGTGCTTACACATCTATATTCTTCTCTCTTGTCATGTTAAAGTTTCTGTCTCAGCTTTCCAGTGCAATTCTTTCTTTTCATTATTCACTAAATTTGCACTATCCGGAAGGCTTTCTCAGAAACCTTCCATGAAAAAATTATCTACAAACCTCATTTTTCTCCAAAAATAAATCGCTCTCTTCATCACAGAAGAATTTCTCAAATAATTTGCTGCCACCACTTTGCCTCTACTTCTTGGTTTTCCCTTTATGTCCCGGTTCCCATTCATACATCCAGCAGTATTTGCTGAGGATCACTCTAATGTTTCTAGGGCTCACCTCACTGCAAAATCTCTTTATCAACCTCTGTTACAAGTTTAACCCCTTATACTCCACTATGAAATGCTTAAATTCCACAAGGCTCAACCCATGGTTGGGTCTCACTCCAGGATCCCTCCAACTATGTCTACATCTTCACTGATAGTCTGAAATTTTTCTTGAATTCTACATAACTTCTCCTTATCTTCATTGCCAGTAATCTGTCATCAGTTTTCTTCATACTTTCATTGAAACCCCTCCCAGTAGTCTTTCAATTCCTTTTGGAAACCTCTTACAATGGGATCTCAACACCATAGCTAGAATGAAAGCTTCATAGACTGAATCTTATTATGCCCAACCATTTTCCTTTCTGAAAACCCTTTCTACACATTTTTCAAAACATTTTATAGCTTTCCATATTTCTTAGCATAAACACCAAAAATACCTAATACTATGTAAGGCTTCCTATTCTCTGGTCCCTACTTGTATTGTTTCCCTTCTTTCATACTTCTCCCTCTCATTTCTGTGGCTTCACTATACTACTATTAGTCACTGTTAAATTTCACAAATCTACTGTTATTTCTCCCACCAAAGCTTTATGCATATGCCATTCCATCAGCTTGGAGCACAACTATCTCTATCATTTTTTATGCAGTAAATGATTTGTCAAGACTTAGCTTGCAGTTTAATTTTAAAATTTTCAGACAAGTCTTCAACAGTAAATTGACTCTCCTTCCTAAACTCTGCTTGAAATCAAAAATGATCATTGCTCTAATTAGGAATTTCAGCATCCAAAAGTGGCTGTACTGAAGATTATTAAGAGAGATCAACAAATGTGGACATACTTGTAGCCAGCGTAAACTATCTTACAGAGATCAAGTAATATCCTGTAACACAAGTACAAGCCTAAACCAGCCATCAGTATATGATATGTCTTTTTACCCACCATCAGACTATCGCATATTATATTGTATAATGTTATCTTCAAATGAGTTATTTAGATTACCAGATATAAACATGCAAAATTGGTTTTCAAATGTAAGAAATTAAAATGGAGAAGAAAAAACTATCTTATCCTTTCAACAGACAAGCAGAAGTCGGCCTTTACCTCATTACTCTTGCTATCAAGTATGTCTGTGGTGGTAAATTTCACCTTTAATCTATAAACTGCAGAATTTGGAGATAGACTTATGACAGAGCAGAAAGGGAAAGAGATGTTACCTTGAGATTCTGGATATGAAGAACAAAAATACCACATCACACCTGAATGCATTCCAAAGATGGACATTTCAAACACCTAATTCATTTATTCATCGAGCTAATGACTCACAGCTAAATAGTATGCATGTACCTATGGTAGTTCATAAAGTGCTACGTCAGGAGAGGTGGCTTCTAAGACTTGATTCTTGAGATTTCGCCAGTGAGTTATAGCAAGACTTTGCACTGAGCAGGTAGATGAGAACTTTATGTTTACCATGCCCTTGTAGAAGCAAGGACAAGAGCCTCCACAGCACATAATTATATTTCCTGTCCCTTAAATCACAGCTATTTTTATATGAGTGCCAAAGATTTTGTTTCAATTCTTGCATGCTTTATGGTTTGTGATTATTTCTGCAGAGGAATGTGGCTTGGTAAGCTCATGATAAATTTTAACAAAATTTGTTGCATTTTTAATAAGCAATGAAATCTGAAATGCAGCTAGAGAGGAACGAACATGTAATTCCCACATTGCTATGTTTTCCATGCGTGTGGAGACCACACCATTTCAGCAATAGAATTTTCTGCATGAAAATTTTATCCCTGTAAGCCAAAGCTTAATGTGCATGGTTTTGTAGCAGCCATATCTGATATCCTGAGGTCTCAACAATTTGTTATAAGAGAAAAATAAAACATTTATAATGCCACAAACAATGTATATTTACAATGGGATTAGGAGCCACTGAATGATAGGTTGGGGAGTCATAGCGAAATTAAAGATTTCATTTTGGTTTTCAGAGGTTAACTGAATGTCATTGTTTCATAACATGTTCAATTATAAATTATAAACTAATAATCACAGAGTGCTCTTAGAGCTACAGAACACTGTAATTTGTTAGCAGAGAGGAGAGGAATGCAAGGAGTATAAGGTAAAATACTTCCCTATGGCATTTTGACCTCTAATAAATAAAAAGCAACAAGTTACAAACTTTAGGGAATAATACAAGACCCTTTGTTATGCTGAGATCATGGAAGAAAGAAGACAAGTGTAAACAATAAAGAATGGCTTGAAGAAGGAAAACAATATCACCTGGACCTTATAGAATATGAAAAGGACTGGCCAGATAGCTCAGCAGAATAAGAGCACCTGCTTTAGCAGATGCATAGACTGGGATAGGTTCCCTGGGGTGCCATGCCAGCCACTCCCCCAGGGCACACTGAGATGGACAATTGAGACTGGGTGTGCTGGCACACGCCTGTAACCCCAGCTCTTGGAAAGCTAGAAACAGGAGGATCACTACAATTCCAATCTGTGTAGTGAGACCCTATAGACTCTGTGCTAAATACATAAAAAAAAAAAAAAAAAAGAATATGAAGAGTCTGAAGAGGCTGAGGTGGGCAAAGATGACTCCAACAGACCAGAAACACAGAGCAAAGGCAGCAGGGAATGGTGGCAGCACTATATTTTCCTCTGTTCTGAAGAGGCACAGGAGTAGGTAGTGGAAGAAGAAAAAGCACTCTGACTAGAGAAGATGAGGGATGTGGCAGATTAAGCTCTATTTTTAATTCCACCTTAGAAACATAAATAACTGAAAGAATGAGAGCACTTAGTATATTTTCTTATCTGCCTCTCAACTAAAGTATCTGTTTTCCTAACCTATAGACTTTCTAGTCACTAGTATCTAAGCAAGCGCTCAAATCATGTTGGTTGTAAGAGAGTCACAGTTTATTACAAGCATGATGTCTCTTCCACGGGACTCTGAAGTACTGAGGTGGAGGAAGCCTGGTGTGTTGCAGGAGCCCCATTCTCCCTAATGCCCATGAGGGCTTCTATAAGGCCAGTGGGGCCATATGAAAATAGCCACTGGCAGTGAAGAAAGATGTCACAAGTGGGTGCATCTTCTGAAGTTATGAATACCACATGAAAGATGACTTAAAGCTTGTTAATCCAGTTGCTAGCATATAAAAAAATATAACAGGACCCTAGGAAAAAGTCCATTACACAGTAGAATATTACATCAGTCTGTCAACACTAAAACCCTTACTTTTACCCCTTGTTATGGTTTATGTCTAGTCGTCCCCCCAAAGCCTCATGCAATCATGGGACGGGGACTTTTAGAGTTTGAGACTTAAGTCATGATCCAGTGGGATTCTGTGTTTTAGTACTGATGGGACTATGGGTCTGAGTACTGCTGGGATTACTTGACTCTTGATCCACGGGGATTATGTGTTTTAGTACTGATGAGGTTATCGTTCTGAGTACGGCTAGCATTATTGGTGTGGCCTAAGGTGGATAGGCTAAGGCAGATAGCCTGAATGTAATATAAAGAGAGACAGAGAGACATTGTTGTTGCTCTCTACGCCCTGGTTTGTCTGTTGCCTCTGTCACGATTGTTGCTGTTCCACCCCCATGAACTGGATGTTCTCTGCCTTGTTCCACTCAGCCTTGGGCCAGCCAAATATGGACTGAAATCTCCAGCAACTATGAGCAAAATAAACCTTTCCTTTCTTCATTTTGAGTGTTGGGTATTTGTTCCAGCAATGAGTGAAAAGTAACTAAGAAACCCCTGAAATCCCATTCTTTCATTTTTTTTCCATTCCTTCTGTATTGTTCAAGACTTAACCTTCTTCTTCTACCCAACTTCCCTACCAGGTAAGAAATAGACAAGAAAGGCCCAAGTACAGGGAGGTGGATACACACTTTTATTACTAAGAAGCTGATACTGGAAGTATACTTTAAACTGGTTTGCAACAGAGTCCTAATATTTCACTGAAGTCAAAAGATTTACCCATCTAGTTGGGTCATTCTGTTGGTCCAGGGAGAACTGAATGAGTGAGAGGGAAAAGGCAAGAGTCTTAGGTTGGCAAGGGCTGAGAATCAGTATAGAAAAAGGGAATTCCAACTGTCTCCTTAAATTCATGTTTATGATCCCATCTTTTTGTTATTATGGGTAAATACATACGGCAAGCTATGTATATAGAAAAATAAATTTCTTAGGCTTAGAGTCTTGGGAGCAGAAAGTCTAGACAGCTTAGTGCCAGTTATGATGAGGGCCTGTTGACAGATTTCAGTGGTGTGAGCATACATGAGGAGACATCACATGGTGAGAGGAAGTCAGAGGCTTAGAGTGGCCAGGCCTGCCCTCTCAACAACAACATGCTCACAAAACACTATCAAAGCGTCCTTGGAAACTATATTAGTCCCTTCTAAGGATACTGTCCTCAGTGGCCTCCCAATAGAACCCACCTCTTAAGCATTCCACACGATTTTTCACACTGGAAAACAAGCTTCCCACACATGCACCATTGCTAACTAATATTTCATTGTATAAAAATGCCACATCTGGCCTTTTAAAGACTATGCTACTTACTTCTGGGCAGCTTATTCAGCTAAGTGTAAGCAGCATGAGGTACATGGAACTGAATTTTATTCCCAAAACTTAACATAGGTAATTTTTCCTACATGTTTAGATGGTATTCTAGGTTTCCTCCAAAGGTAAGGAGTAGGCTTTGGTATATCTACCATCTTTTACATAACATCTTGTAATAATCAGTTTGTCTGTTCTGGTAGTAGTGTTCTGCATAAGAGTCAATCCAGGTGGAGAAAACTTCTAAATTTGGGGTAAAAAATTGGAACTCACTTGTCTATTAAGCTATAGTTTAGAAATCCAGACAATGCTACCTTATTCCACTTTAAAGCCAAACTGACATGTAAAAGCTGCCTGCTGACAGTTAGTTCCCATCTACCTCCTCCTGCCCTAACCTACTTTCCCATTGCAGGTGTAGTTAATGCTCACTCTTCTGGAAGAAGAGGCCACACTACTCACTCTGAGGCTTTGCACATTTGCATACACTCTGTGCTTCCATGGTTGTCTGATGAGGCAGCAGAAGTAAAAGGAGCAGAGTTAGGCTGGAAGTTAAGCCAAATGATCTCAGCACCTGCCGTTGGAGACTCATCTGGCAGGTAGAAATAGCTGCAGGAGAAACCAGCCACCTGGACTGGGAGCTCCTATGGCAGGGGTGCCAGGCTGCAACTCCTAACTCCCTGGCCACAACTGCTGAAGTTGAGAGATCCTTAAAATGAACTACATCATTTATTAATTTGCATCAGGCTTGACCATGAACAAAGTGCCATCACATACAAAATTTTCTATAATACAGTGACAATAGCACTGGATTTAAAATAAGAAAATGTTGGGGCAGCCAGATAGCTCAGCAGATTAAAGCACCTGCTAAGGTGGAATGAAGGAACCAGAATTTGTGCTCGGGGGTGCCATGCCACATCCAGGGCACAATGAAATGGTGATTGAGACTGGGCATGTTGGCATGTGCCTGCAATCCTAGCTCTTGGGAGGCTGAAAACAGGAGAATCACTAAAAGTCTGATCTGCATAGTGAGCCCCTGAAGCCCCTTTGGATATAAAACTAATAAATAAACCAATACATAAAAACAGAAAATGTGGTTTCCCCTCTAATTCTGTGCCACAGGGCGCAATGAAGAACAGCCACACCAAAAAAAAAAAAAAAAAAAAAAAAGAAAGATGTACTGGACTCTAATTAAAATTAGAAATGCCATAATATCAAAGTAAGTCTTTTCCCCCTTTCTTTAAAATACATATTACTAGGCTAGGTAGGTAGCTCAGCAGTCTAAATACCTGCCTGGCAAGTGCAAGGACCTGGATTCAATCCCCAGCACTGCATCCTGTGTCCCTGATTGGGCCATTGATAACTGGGCGTGGTGGCACACACCTCTAATCCCACCTCTGGGGAGGCTAAAACAGGAGGATCACTATAAGTCCAAGCTACATAACAAGACCCTGTATCAAATAAAAAAAGTAGATTTAAAAAATAAAAATAAAAAACATGAATATTATTAACTAATGTAAAATTTACAACAAAATATCATAGGTGTTAAGTGAGTCTCCAATGGAATATTTCATGTGGAATATGAGTACTTTCTATTCTGACAATTTGTTTTTATCAGGATGCTTGGATTGTATTCATTTAATATAATTATCAATATAATATAGCTTATTCATACTATAAAGCTATTTGTTGTCTATTTCAACCATCTGCTTTTGGTTCTTCTTCTTTTTTTTATTATTTTGCTTTCTTTTATAATGAATAAACATTTTTTAAGGTTCTGGCTTTCCTCCACTATTCACTAATCAACTTTGGCTTTACTTTATGCTTCACTGGCTATGCTTTGCTTTAACGTATGAGGCCTTCCTGTGCCTCAATTTTATTTCAAATAATAAAGTCATGAAAAATAAATGAACTCTCAAGTATATATTTCCATCTGTGCTCCAACCCTTAACCTATTATTGTCATATATTTTGCCTTCATTTATGTCATAAAGCTTGTGACATTATTTTTAAACAACAAAAAATGTTTGTAGATATAAAAATCTTTAATAAAATAATTTCTGATCAAAACTAACAATACATAAAAATAGCAGTGTGTTATTGCCAATGAAAACTTACCCAAGAAATTCTAGGTACATGTCACAGTTTAGATCTAAAATATCCCCACAAAGTGTCATACAATCAAAGATAGAGCTTTGAGAAGGTCACCGGACGATGACCAGAATAGTGGAAAGAATTTAGCTCGAGAACCAAGGCACCACCGTGTATAAGGCCAACATTCAGCATCAGTTATATTTACACATACTAGAAGCATCAGTTGAAAACTCCAATTAAAACAACTATCTTCAGTCTTAATTACAAAAATGTCACATACATAGTGAGAAATAAATTTAACTTAATAATTATAAGACTTCTGTGTGAAGGACTATAAAACCCTGTGGCTAAATAGGACTTTAATAAATGAAGAAATAGAGCACAATACTTATGAGTTTGAAGATTCACTGTTGCTTAAATGACAGTCCTTCCCCAAATTACCTATATAACCAATGCAATTGTTTTTTTCAGACCTGTTCAATATGCAGTTTGAGCTGGCTTACAGCTCATTTTGCAGCCCAAGCTGGCCTGAAACTCACACAACAATCCTTCTGTCTCAGCCTCCCAAGTGCTGAGATTATAGGCATGTATAACATCCAGTTCCATGAAATTTAAATACAGTTCCTCTAAGATTTTTGTTCAAGTTGGTAAGCCAGTTCTAAAATTTACATGGAAATGATAGAATAGCTAGAACAATCCTGAAAAACAAAAATAAAATTGTAAGACAAATATTCTCTGATATTAAGACTCACTGTGAGCATATAGGACTGTGATTTTGTCCTAAAGATCAATAACATGATATAGATTTAAAAAAAAAAAAAATGGAATCTGGAAACATGCCCACATTTAATCATTTCAGTTACATTTCTCATTGCTCAGACAAAATACCTGACACACAAACTTAGGGGGAGAAAGTTTCA
>PVKN010007088.1:0-27237 GCA_004027915.1 Capromys pilorides
CCGCAGAAACCTCCCCAGCCTGGTCTTTACATGCAGGATTCCTATCAGTCTTCTTGTCTGAGCTCTGACCAGAACCTCCCCTACAGAGAGGCAGAACCTCTTCCAGCACTTCACTCATAGGCGACATCTCCAAAACTTTTCTATTTCTTCCCATAAGCCATTCCCAAAAACTTGTTATCCACATGGTCAGGTATAGCCACAGCAACCACCCCACTCTCCTGGTACCAAATTCTGTTTTAGTTACTTTTCTGTCATTGCTGGGACAAATACTCAACACACAGGCTTAGGGAAGGAAAGGTTTATTTAGCTCACAGTTACTGGAGGTTTCAAGATGCTGCCCCGCTTTATAGAGCCTAGAGAAGAGGCTGGGGTGGTACAGTGTCCAGGATGATCTACTCCATACCTCTGCACAAAACTGCTGCCTTGGGGGTGGGGGGGGGCCCTCTGACAGTGCATGTTGTCAGTTTAACAGTTTTGGCTTCTCTTGGCCATGCCCCCTCAAGCCCTGTCCCTGGAGCCACGCACTTGACAGCCCCATGATTTACGTGAGGCTTTGGGAGGACAACTAGATACAAACCACAACACCAACAATGAGATTCTTCATTAATATTTGATACCCCCCAAAAAATTCTGAGATCTACTCAAGATATTGTCATGCACAATGCAGAAGAGGAAACCCAATGGAATAGGCTTCAAAGATACTCATAGTCAGAAAAACAAAGTTATCAAATGACTACTGCATTGAGCATAGTAATGTATAGATGAAGGAAATTAGAATGATAATATTCAACCAAAAAATAAGAGTGGAAGGACAATTTCAGGTGATTTTTTTTCTACTTTTACTTATAATGGACTCATACCCAACAAATATTTGATGTAACTACCCACCAACTCCACACTCCACCTTGTGCCTTCACTTTGAACTAGAACTTAGCCTTTGATGTTCCAGGAAAAAGGAGGTCACAGTCATAAGGTAAAGATTTTTTTTTTTTTTGTCTTTTTGAGGCAAGAGCTGACTATGCAGTTCAGGCTGGTCTTAAGTTTACTTTTGTAGCCCAGACTGGTCTCAAACTCACACTGATCCTCCTGCCTCAACCTCCCAAGTGCTGGGATTACAGGTATGCACCACCACACCTGGTAGGCAAAGAAAATTAAATGATGTAGTCCTTATCATCTGGTTTCTAACACCCAAGGTCATTCTACTTAAGGGATTATCCAGGGTCATATTTTACTGTGTGTGAGTTTCACCTTATATGTATAAGGTCCAATACCACTGCATTTTTAGACTTTTTTTTTTGTATACTTAACACATAACTTGTAAATGACCATAAAGGTCTGACATTTCAAGAGGTGAAAAAAATCACCTCTTTCAATGAATTGAATTTGGGGCTGTGGACTAGAAACCCTAGTGGCCTGAGCTGGGGCTTTACTGTGCTCTCTCACCTGCAGTGTTAGCTGTCAGGGAGGAGACAGGGCTGCAATGGTTTATATGTCATTGCTGACATCATGGAAATTCTCAGTGTGGCAACTTAAGGAGGAGGAGCTTAGAGAAGGCCCCTTGAAGGGGAAAATACCTCCAAATCACCCACCAGGCTGACATTTCTCTTTCTTAAATGTCTCATCTCATCTCTATCTTTACACCTGGAATAGAGCCCCAACTACAGATCTCCTTGACCTCCCTGTGTTCTGTCTATTCTATATGATAGAATAATCTTCCCAGGATCTCATCACTGGTCTGTCTCTTTTCCATGGCTCTTATTATCCCATTGCCTAATTAAAATTACATGCCTTCTTCAACCCTGCTTCCCTGATGTCACATTTCCTGTCTTCATTTCCCCACTACCTCTTGCCACTGTAGCACCTACGCCCCAGCTGTGGGAACTGGTGATGCTCTCAACCTGCCCTTTGCAATGCCTCCTGCTGCCAGCATCACTGTCTGCATCTGGATGGCCCAGGAAGGGTAGCTAGCAGAGTACCTTCTGCCAAGAGATCTTCAGGTATCCTTTCCTGCACGCCTCCCTGCGCCAGGTTCTGAGGTGAGCCCTCAGAGCCCAGATGAGCCCAGGGAGAATGATCATGGCTGCACTTCTAGGTGTTCACAGTCTGTGGAAGAATCCAGAACTGCAAATACATAAACAGAGCAACAAAGGCTGGGCTCAAAGGGCAGAACACAAAAACCATGCTTGCAGCAGAAACGCAAGATGTTCTTTCAGGTCATGTGCTAGTTTGCTAACTAATGTAACACAAATATTGCCGACTGGGTGACTTAAACAACAGACACTGATTGTCTTGTTGTTCAGGAGAGATCAAGGCCCATATTTCCTCTAAAGCATGAGGGAAGGATCTATTTCTGCTTTTTTTTCTAATTTCTGGTAGCACTTTGTTTGGCTGGTGATTGCATAACTCTAATCCATTCGTGTGTGTGTGTGTGTGTGTGTGTGTGTGTGTGTGTGTGTTATCTGGGTTCAAACTTGGGACCCGTCCTTGCCCTGCAGGTGCTTAAGCTGCCAAGCCACTTCGCCACCCCTAATCCAGAAATTGACCAATCACGAAATGTTTCTGTGCAACCACCCAGGATTGCATTACCTTTTAGCTGCACCTGAGGTAGACAACTCTTTGCCAGCTCAGGCTGACTGTACATAGCCAGTGTCTAGCCCCCATTTGAATTGTAAGTTTCTTAGGCTCTTTGGAACAACAGAAGGTTGTCCAGGCAGGCAATCTAGAGGTCTAGGAACCCTAACACAGTGGGGGCTAGAAACAGATCAGTTTCCAGCCTCTATTCTGTAGGTGGATGATGCGTGAGGAATTCTGTGGCTTTTTCCAGGTCTTGGTGGCATGCGGACCTACTGCCAACAGTGGAGACAAAATGTACTAAGGTATTGGCTTTTTTTTCTTCTGTTTCCTTTTCCCCACCTCCTTAGTCCTGCTTCTTCACACCAAGTCCTTAACTCATCTTCTGCTTTTAGAGAAATCCAAGACAGGGGTGACCCAGTGGGAAGGTGATCTTTGCATGGGGCCATTCTGAAATGGACTATAGCAAGATGTACATGAGGAAAGCAGCAAAGGCTGATGGACCATGGAACACCAGGCAGATAGAGTTTTACTTTAGAGGTAAATTTGGGTAGGGAACCTGAGGCATATTACACAATTTGAGCTCCATGTCAGCACAAAAGGGACCTACTTAGGTTTGTATTTCTGAAACACCACTCTGGAAGCTAAATGGAAGATGAGACAGAAGAATCCAGATTGAGGTCAGGAAGACCACCAAGTAGCACCTACGGTAGGACTCAGTGAGACCCTGTGTAAGGACTGAGCTGGTCAGGATTGACACTAGGCTTCTGGCTCCTTTCCTTAAATAGAAATGCATGGCAGAGGGGAGGGGAGAAAGGGTGCATGTTGATGTCAGATTCTTGTGAGAGGTGGGGCTTGAAGCAGACCTTAGAGACATCCACCTCAAAACTTCACTTTTTTTTTGTTTTTGTTTTTTCGTGGGTTTTTTTGTTTTGTTTTGTTTTGTTTGCTTTGTATTTTAAGAAAGCGTCTACTGGGTGTTCAGGGTCTCACTACTAGACCAGACTCATAGTGATCCTCCTATTTACAGCCTCCCAAGAGCTGGGATTACAGGTACGCAGCACCATGCCGTCTCAGTTGCTGTCTCAGGGCGCCCCAGGGGCAGGGATGGCACAACACTTGAATTTCTCCTCCCTGGAAGGAGGAGTCCTGTTAAGGAACCATCAACCATCAGGGTCCTGGGAAACTCCTAGTATCCTGCTGCCCTGCAGGAGGGGCCTCTGCCTTTTCTCTTCCTTGGTTTCCAGCACCTTCCTCACTCCTAGCTTGAGAGTGGGGGAAGTACAAGTTAGAGCCAGGCAACTGTTTCCCTGAACCCTGCCAAGACCTCTAAAGTGGATGATCTGATTCCCAAACCCCTCAGAAGGAGAGGAGGAACACAGTACCCCTCAGTGCCAGCCCTTGGGAACCTTCATTGTTTCCACAGCTGCACCAGCCTCCAAATACCTTTAGAAGCTACAGGCAAAGTAGCTTTTCCAGGTCACTTCCCTGTCTCAGGCAAGTGTAGATAGGTGACACAGGACGCAGGAGCAAAGCTAGGACACAGAGAATGTTCTAGCTCGAGATCTTGGCTGTGGTCCTTATCAGGCAGAACTGCGGCAGGACAATGGACTCCCTCAAGAGAATGGACTGAAGAGGAGGTGTGGGCAGGGCAGAGGGACAACAGTTGTGAATCCAGCAGGTTTATAGGGAACACCTGGGGCTTCTACAGGGCTGTGGAGTGCGGGTGGCTTGGTGTGTTATAGCAGCTCAACCGGCCATTGAGGCCACTCAACAGTAGCAGCGACCTAAAATGATACAGCTGTTCGTCATTCTAGTAGATAGCCTCTTGTGTCTGCCCACTAACCTCCTGCACAGTCACACACAGGCAAACCAAACAGGAAAGGGGCACAGCTGTGGTAGTCAGCACAGGAACCCTTAGTGGAGAGTCTGGGGCTAGAGAGGAAGCACTCATGTGGAGCCTGGGTGAGGGGCCCACTGCCCTAATTAGCAACCTCTCAGACAGCTCTTCAGAAGGGGCCACGCTGCTCCACATGCCTAATGCAGCATGTGGAGACAGTCAAAGCTTCCCTCTCTGGTCCAACATTTTATTCATGAACAAGCACCCCCACCCATGGACATCCTCTATTATCTCCTATCTGTGATGCTTTAGTTAGGCTGGATTGATTTTGAAGCCTCTGGAGTGCAATACTTGGAGTTTGAAGGCTGGGGCTCAGGCCTAGCTCCATCTATTACCTTGCCTGAAGATCTCAGTTGTAGCCAAACCTTGATTTCTTCATCTATTAAGAAAACATCATTGGTATTATCCTTACCCACACTCCCAGTATCTCTTCCCTATGTGCTCTGAAACTAAATGACTTGGGACAAGTTTGAGCCTTGACAAGGTGCTATGGTTTGTGTGTAGTTGTCCCCCCAAAGCTTCATGCAATCATGGGACGGGGACTTCTAGAGTTTGAGACTTGACTCATGATCCACTGGGATTATGTGTTTTAGTACTGATGAGATTAAGGGTCTGAGTACAGCTGGGATTATGGGTATAGCATCAGGTGGATAGTCTGAGGTAAAGAGCCTGAATGTTACACAGAGAGATAGACTCTCTCTGTTGCTCTTTGCTGCCCTGGTTGGCCAGTTGCCTCTATTGCCACTTTGTGGCTGTCTTGCTGCCATGCACTGGATGCTCTCTGCCATGTGCCTCTCTGCCCTCGAGCTGGCCAAATATGGACTGAAACCTCCAGTAACTGTAAGCTAAACAAACCTTTCCTTCCTTCACTTTGGGCGTCAGGTGTTTGTCCCAGCAACAAGAGAAGAGTAACTAAGACACAAGGTAATGGAAGGATAATTGGGTTCATATGAGCACATCCATATCAGGTTGGCTTAGGGGGCTTCTGGGGGCTGCAGGATGAATGTCTGTAGAGTCACTAAGCTCAACACATCCATCTCTGTGTTCTAGGCACCCAGAGACCTTGATGCTTCCATAGGTCATCAGGATATGAAGAAGTAACTGAATTCAGTGGGGCACAGTGGCCACATCTGAATGTGGGACTCCTGTCCTAGAAAGGCCAGTGCCACAGGACCTCTGTTCTTCAAGCAAGAAGTCAAGCCTTTGGCAACAGCTGCAGCCAGCTGGCACCAGATCCTAGCAAGAGTTATTGTTTGGCCAAAACAGGAAGTCACCTGACGGGAAGTGTGACCTTGCCTCAGTGAACCCCCGAAGAATGGCCCCCAAGAAATTTGGGGGCATACGTGTTAGCAGGCACACCCTATACTGCAATTGTACCTTCCTTACACCCTGGGGTTTGAATGAGGGAGACTACAGTCTCTCAACCTAAGGGGCCTGTGCAAGAGACAGGCTGGGAACCAGGGGCTGGGCTCTAGTCCTGGTTAACCTTCTGCAGACCACGCCCCACTGGGCCATGTTGCCTCATCTGTTAATGGTTGGATGCAAAACATGAATTTGAAGGAAATGAGTTCACATCTAGCTGGCTGGCATGCCCCTCTGGATGCCTGATTCCTGTGTCTTCCAGTGCTTGGTTTTGTTAAAGCCCATAGCATGAGTCCTTTGCCACCAGGAGAAGGGAAGCCTGGTAACTCTATTCCACTTCACAGTCAGCAAAGCATCATCTCATCTCATCTGATCGCCAAGCAATTAAACTAAGAGATACTGAAGGTGAGGTTCCTGGTCTCGTGCAATAAACAAGGATTGGGCAGCTCTTGGCTGTGGCTCAGGCTGCAAGCAAAGAGGCCCTGGTGAGCAAGACCACATGCCTATCAGGTTCAAGCTTGAGGGATGCTGTGAGGCCATCTGCTTATTTTTTATTGATTCAGGCTCTGCCATTTTCTCTGTGTGGCCCAAGAAAGTCACTATATTTTCTGTGGTTGGTGTCCTCCATGGTGACCTAGAGCTGCCTCCTGCTCCACTGACCCCAGGCTGTGTGAGATGGGTGAGCTGAGGGACCTGCATGCTCATCATCATGTGGATGTGCGAGCTATTCACTCAGCTTCCATACCCATCTCCCTTCATCGGAGAAGTCCAGTTCTACTGAGATGTTGCCCTAGGGCCCAGTTAATCAATCAGCACATAGAATTCTTGGAGGGACCATGACTGGTTAGAAACATGACCTGCATTGTACCAGGAGAAATATCTTCTCCATCTTCCTCTTGCTGGGCATTGACACACAAGCATGGAGCCACCATCGTGGCACCATGTGGGACCAGCTTGAGGCCGGGGGAGAACAGAAAATGTGCTTGTGACACCAAGAGCTGCTCTGGTCTTGTCATGGCATGAGATGATGCATTTCCCTTTGCCCAATTGCAGGCAGGCTTTGGTCTTACTTGCAGCCCAAGTCATCTTCACGCTCCCATCATCTTGCCATCTCTGACATGCCTCAGGGAAAGAGGCCCACCCTCCCCCACACTGTTTCACTGGAGAAGCAAAATCCCTGGGCAGCCTGCCAGAGCCCACGACTTCTTCACGGCTTTTTGGAAGTTCTGAATTCTTTCCTTTCTGTTTCTCCAACCAGAGACAATTTCTTCCTTCCCACAGCTGGCCTCTGGCTGGGGCCCAGCCACCCCACTGACATTAATGCTTCAAGATTGATGGGGTAGGAAAACAGAAAGCCAGGGCCCTGCGAGACACTGGCCCTGCTTGCTCCCTCTGCTCCTCTTCTGGCTTCCCCTCCTCCACTTCATCCCAGAGACCTGAGCCATTTTACAGCCCTCTGGTCACAGAGTTTTCAAAGACCCTTAGAGATGATATAATGCAACCTCAGTAGAAACTGAGACCTGGGATTGGAACACAGGTGTCTTGAGTCTTGGTCCAGGACTCGGCCCCTCCTGCCATAGGAAGGTCAGGATTTGGCCTGACTTGCTGCTCTGCATCCTCGATGTCTCTTATGTACAGCCTCCTTTCTAACTCTCACCAGTGTTCTGCCCCAGTCATGATCTCTGGACTGGATGGCGGCCTCTTTCTTAAGTCTGGCATAGCTGACCCTACACTGCAGCCATCAGTAATTCTGCCTCCTACACAGCAACCAGAAAGATTGCCCTTAGTGCAAACTCAGCTGTCACCCCTCTGCTTCACAGCACAAGATCCAGGAGCCTAGCCCAGTTCAGAGGACTCCCTTGTGACAGGTCACTGCTAAGCTTCATTTGTCACACAGACCTGTATTCCTACCACTGTATGCAGTCCTTACTTCTTGCAGGAAGCCTTCTCAGAGCATGCCATGTGTCAGCGCTGCTGTGAGTCTATCCTGGAGCCTTTTGCAGGGCACAAGGTCTGCCTCAGCGTCCACTCCCCTGCCCTGTGAGTGCTTGCAAAGCACATAGTACCTCTCCTTAGGGTTCTGCCTGTCCTGTACTCTCACATGTTTCCCATTCCTATGTGGCGTTTTCACTTGTTGGCACCAAGTGATTCATCCACAGTCCTGGGAAGGCACAGAGTACAGGAGCAAACGGCAAGAGATTCCAATTTTTCCTCCCGGGCAGGCCTCAGTTCATTTTCTTATCCCACTTGAGTACATGTGTGTCTCTCAGAAGATCAGAGACTAAGAACTAGGCCAGCTCAGGGCCTCCAAGTCACAGGGCAGAGCTTAACACATCCTCCCTTCTCAGCGTGGCCAAGAAAAATCCCAAACTTGGAGTGTCATGCTAAGATTCCAGGAGCTTCATTTCCAAGAATTCATTCTAAAGGGAGAAAATCTAAAATGTGAACAAAAATGAACATAGTGAAATTTATTTATAATAGTGCAAACCTGGAAACACTCTAGAAGTCTAGCAGAAATACAAAACTTAGATACACTAGCATCAATTGGAATAGTTAAATGGTATCTGCCCATTAAAATTATGTTCCCAGAATTACTACTGCAGGTGCTGTGGTGGGGATGCTGTTTGTCCCCCTCAAAGGCTCCTGTGTCTGAATCCTGATTCCTAGGGTGGTGATGGGAACTGAGGGAACCACAAAGAGGAGGGGCCCAGTGGGAGTTCTTGGGTCAGTTTGACATGTGCCCTAGGAAGAAACACAGATAGCTCACCTGCAATGCAATCCCACAATTGATTTTTGGGAAAGGTTTGTTATAAAAACCAGAGCCTGGCCCCACTCATCTTTCTGTCTTAAGCCAATTCTAGTCCCAACTCTAGTAATTGGATGCATGATCTTGGACACATTAATTTAGCTCTTTAAGACTTCCTCTCTTAGCTGGATGTGGTGGCACCACCCATAATCTCAGCACTCTGGGAGGCTGAAGTAGAAGACTTACAAGTTCAAGTCTTGCCTGAACAATTTGGTGACTTAGCAACACACTATCTGTAATAAAAAATAAAATGGACCAGGGATGCAGCCAAATGCAAAGGCTCTGGGTTCAACCCAAAGTACCCTGCCTCCCCCAAAAAGACTTCATTTCCTCATTTATATGTTTATCTGTTATTTATTCCTTCTTTCTGAAACTCTCTCCCATGAGCCCCATCTGTGTCAGGTGAGGACCCAAAAATGAACCAGAATCTAAAAAGTTGTTTAACCATGTTCATAATTAGAGATATTCTGATATATTTATCAGGCAAGCAAAAATCTAAAAGTTTAAGAATGTACTCTGAGGCTTGCCAGATAGCTCAGTGGATTAAAGCATCTGCTTAGGCAGATGCAGGGGCCAGGGTTTGATCCCCAGCATACTGTGCTGGCCCTGCTTCTGGGGTGCACTGAGAGGGTGATTGAGATTGGGCTGGGCGCAGTGGTGTGCACCTGTAATTCCAAAGCTTTGAAGGCTGAAAAACAGGAGGATTACTACAAGTCTCATCTTTGTAGTGAGTCCTTATAGGCTTGTACTAAAAATACATAAAAATAAAAAAATAGTAATAATAAAAAGAAAATACTCTGCTAGCCAAATGGTGGAAAATCAGGTCCCCTTATATACTGTCTAATGGAAATATGAAATGCTACAAGCCCTAAGGGGAATTTGCAATTTTTAGCAAAATTATGTATGTGCATACCCTTCAGCCCAGCAATTTTATTTCTAGGAATCCATTCCAAAGATTTACTGGCAAAAACATAAAGCTATTCATGACAGCACCATTTGCAATAGTAAAAAACTACAAACCATTAAAACATCCATTCATAGAGGATACACAATGGTGTATACAACAGATGGCTCTGTGACTTGTGAGGGGAAGGAGGAAAATCTCAAGTTCGCTGTGCTGGTGTAAGCTCCGAGGTACAGTGCTATATGACAAGGGAGAGCAGAATAAAATCGATGTGATATGTCATTGTTTATCAAAGAAAGATAAAAGAAAGGCTGGCCTGATAGCTCAGTGGACTAAAGTGCTTGCTTAGGCAGAGCACAGCGTCTAGGATACGATTCCTGGCATGCAGTGCCAGGCCCACCCTTGGGGGCACAGAGACAGTGATTGAGTCTGGGTGTGGTGGCACACACCTGTAAGCCCGCACTTGGGAGGCTGAAAACAGGAGGATCACTATGACTCGATCTACATAATGAGACCCTGTAGACTCTGTAGACCCTGTCCTAAATACAGAAAAAAAGAAAGAAAGAAAGAAAGAAAGAAAGAAAGAAAGAAAGAAGGAAGGAAGGAAGGAAGGAAGTAGAAAGAAAGAAAGAAAGAAAGAAAGAAAGAAAGAAAGAAAGAAAGAAAGAAAGAGGTATATCCATATTTTCCTAACATTAAATTAAAATGCAAAAAATGAAATTATTTACTGGAGAAGGGAGGAAACTGGGTCATGGGAATGGAAACAGAAGTCACAGTTCTCTGAAAAATCTCAATTTATAGAATTATTTTAGAACCAACTAAATGCTTCTCATAAAAATAAAACAAAATCCAATAAAAGAAAAATTCAAAAGCAATCTCCCCAAATCAAAAGCAAAGTGAAACACATGCAACTGTATGGAAGCAGTTTCTTTGCTGCACAAAGTTAAATTATTTTAAGTGGTGTAGAAACCTATCTTAATTGTAGTTTCAGGCCAGGGAGAAAGAAAAAAGAAAACCATGGATTAGAACTTCATCTGTGTCAAAGGATACCACCAAGAAAGTGAAGAGAGGACCAGCACTTGGGAGACTGAAGCAGGAGGACCACTGTAGCTGTGAGATTACCCTGTGCTCCATACCAAGTTCAAGGGCAACCTGAAATATACAGTGACACCCTGTCTCAAAAAAAATAAAAATAAAAACAAAAAGTAACAAAGAAGAAAGCAAAAAACAAAACACAATATTTTCAAATCATACATCTGATAAGGATCTAGCATGCACAATACTGCTTCAGGCCAGCAGTCTAAGCACCTGCCTGGCAAGCTCAAGGACCTGGGTTCGATCACCAGTACTACATGCGGTGCCAGTCCCTCACCAAGTCAGCCACTAAAACCAGGCATGGAGGCACATGCCTGTAACCCCGACACCAGGGAGGCTGAGACAGGAGGATCACCATGAGTCCAGGCTGTATAGTGTGACCCTGTACCAAATGAACAGTTGTAGCTTCACCAGTAGCATATATATATGCATATATATGGTATAGAGATATAACATATGTGCTACTAGGTACAAAAGGAATGCAAAATTTGTCTTTACTATAACAAACTGAAAAGTGTTTCAGCAGCTAAAACACTACTGAACTACTGCTACTAAACTTTCTCCAATTAGATAGCTAAATTGCTATCAACTATCTCCAGCACAATTGTGTGTGTGCATGCACATACGCACACACACGCACTAGAGATAGAACTCAGGACCTTGAACTTGCCAGGTAGGCACTGATGCTGCTGAGCTATCTCCCCATCCATCTGTTAGGCTATTTTAATATACCATATCTGATCTAACTCTCTACCTCTCAGTCCCATGGAGTGAATAATAATATAATAAATACCACAGCCAATTTATAGATGAGGAATTTAAGTTTAGGCAATTTTGCCCATATTATCCTTATTCCATTCTGGAGCTATTAGACTGACTGATCCTACCCCATCACATCCCAAGGACATAGCTAGTAGGCCTCCTTTGCAAATTCATTCTACCTAAGACTGTGCCCAACTGTCAGTATTCGATTTTCTCAGTCCTTCACTCAAAACTCATACACATTTGCTTAAGAAAAATATTTCACAGCTCTGCACAGGGAAATGGGACCAGCCAAATAGCATCAAACACTCAGAGAATACACAAAATAATCCTGAGCAGATTGGCATATGAGAAAGCCAAGAAGTTATGAAATATGACTAAAGTCAGGTCAGAAAGGCTCAGTAGCCAATAGAAGAGATCCCCATGGGTCAAAAATGGAGCAACTTGAGTGATAACAACCCACTGAAACCCATCAAATGAATCTTTAAAAACACAAGGAGGGGGCCGGGAGATAGCTTAGTGGTATAAGGGCCACCTGGCAAGTGCAAGGTCCTCACTTCAATCCTCAGTACCACTAAATACATACATACACACATACATACAAACATATATATATATACATACACACATATTCATACATATATGTGTATATATACATATACATACATACATACATACTACAAGGCAACAGTATATTTTTTTTAAAAAGAACATACTACCACCTTGCTTGTCTCTTTTGGAGAACGTTAGAAAATCAACTCATTTGCCCTCAGTGTAGTGGCACCAACCAACAGGCTCGTAGCCTGAATGTAATAAAAAGGAGAAGGGAGTCTTGCTGCTTGGTGCTTCCTGACTGCCATGCCATAGAATATTTCTCCTCTGCCATGCCTCCCTGCTTGAGGGCCAGCCCTACTCTTGACTGATTCTTCTACAAATCATGAGCTAAAATGAACCTTTATTCCCTTGATAAAAGAAAGAAAGAAAAGAAAGAAAGAGAGAGAGAGAGAGAGAGAGAGAGAGAGAGAGAGAGAAAGAGAGGAAGGAAGGAAGGAAGGAAGGAAGGAAGGAAGGAAGGAAGAAAGAAAGAAAGAAAGAAAGAAAGAAGAAAGAAAGAAAGAAAGAAAAAGAAAGAAAGAATCAAGCCATTTCAAAAATTGATAAGGGAATAGCATGACTCATTCTTCCTCTTTCCTTAATATAACTGTATCTCAGAGAAACAAAGAAGTTGATGAGAGATGTTTCTCTCTATAGTGTTATCACACTATAGAATTAAGTCATTGCTTTACAGATGTAGACTATAAATATATAAATGTAGCTGAGATCCATCAAAGGATTCTGAAAGCATACAAATGAGAAACAGTTGAACATTATGAATATTTGTACCTCTTGCAAAAAGCACACACATCTCCCGTGAAGATACAACTTTAAATTTAAATCTTTAGGACCAGCCAGATAGCTCAACAGACTAACGCACCTGCTTGGCCAGACACAAGGACCAGGAGCTCGATCCCCAGCATGCCAGGGCAGCCCCTCAACTGAGACTGGGCATGGTAGTGAGCGCCTGTAATCCCAGCACTTGGGAGGCTGAATACAGGAGGATAACTATGAGTACAATCTACATAGTGAGACCCTGTAGACCCTGTACTAAATACATTTTAAAAAAGAAACAAATTTGAATCTTTGAGACTTTAGATCCAACTACTATTTATAGGAAAGACAAGGAATTAGAGCATGCATTAAACAGTACAAATAAGAAAGTCCAAAAATCTATAGAAACCTGGTCTATTCAACAAATAAACTTAAAAATAAGAGAAGAAAGCTGTATTATAAGAGACTTAAGAGATACAAATAATAGTATGTGGACCTTGTTTGGACCCTAATTTTGAACAAAACAACTTCAAAAGATTTTTTATGAGTCCACTGAGGAAATTTAAACACTACTGGATATTTAATGATCTTTTAAAAACTATTAAGAAATTTAAGCAATAACATTCTTTTTTTAGTACTATACATTTTTGCAATTTGCACAATTTGCAGTCATCTTGGGGAGGGGTTACAAGTACACAGTGATTTTCGTTTCTTTTTTTTAACCTTCTTGCCCTTCCATTTCCCTTTCTCCTTCCTCCTCCAATTCCACTATCCCATTTTTCATTCTTGTTGATATTATTGATCATAGCTCACATTATGGCCTATAGTCTTTACATTAATTGAGATTATTAGGTTCCTGTACACAGCATATCTTTATTCTACTTATTTCTCCTTCCTTTCCTCCTCACCCCTCATGCTCTTTCTCTTTGACCTCTTCCCTATTGTGACAATGCCTTTATCTTTTAGAAACACAGAGTACCAAAGGACTATGGTGGCATTTCCTGTAATCCCAGCAATACAGTGACTAAGGCAAGAGAATCACAAGTTTAAGCTCTGTCTTGAACAACTTAGTGAGATTTCCATCTAAAAATAAAAAGGACTAGAGATGTAACTCAGTGATATCATTGCTGGGTTCAATCCCTAGTTTAAAAAAAAAAACAGACTACAATATTTGTTGATAAAATTACTTGATGTTTTGATGTTTTGGAATGGCTGAAAAAAAAAAAATTCCAGCGTGGGCGACATTGTAAATCAATGTGAGTTCAAGTTGAGTGAAGAATATGCAAGGTTCTTAGTAATATTCTATTTTTGCTTTGTGTTTGAAATTTTCCATAATAAAATGTCTCCACTGCTCCAAAGGAAATGGGGGAGACTGAGACATGGGGGTTAAAGAGATGAGTCCCCCAAAGGCACCGGGCAGGGAGGAGGATTTAGAAGGGTTTGGCTTTCTCTCAGGAGTGACAGAAGCAGGGAGGGTAGGCCACAGAGCCGTTCCTGGCAGAGGAAACACAGGAACAAATGTTAAAAAGCTGCACTGTCCAAGGACAGCCACAGTCTCCAGATGGAGGAGTGAAGGGTCCCACCAGGGACAGTGGCTGAGAGGCTGGTGAAGTCCTGGAGGAGATGCATCTAGGTTGTGCCAGCATGACTCTGCCTCAGGGATGGCATGTAGGCAGCAAGGCAGAGGATGTGCTGCAGGAGGAGGCCTTGACGTGTGGGGGACAACCTGGGCACAGTCTGAGTGTCCCCCAGGAAGGGACAAGGAGACTCAGGCTAGGAAGTCTAGCCTAGGGCCTAGGACAGACCCAGGAGACATTACATGTACTGCTGTAAGGAGACAGCATGTCAAGGAGAGAATTCACATGGAGACCAGATGGAGGCTTCAGAAACAGTGGGCCTTGGTGCTATTAACGTGGGTTGGGGCTCCTAGCAAGGAGGGAGCTAGGCCTGAACTCTGCCCTTAGCTCTCCTGCCTGGCCATGGAACCCAGGCTAAGTCTCTGCCCTTCTCTGATGGAGGAGGCCTCATCTCTAAACCAAGGGTACAAGCCTCAGATAAGAGGCTCTACAAGTTATCCTTCTTGTTTGCCAGGGAATGACAAGTTCTTCTCTGGCCTCACTGAAACTCGTTTTGTGATGTCAGTGCCATTTCCCTTCAGAAAAAAGGAAATGAGTTTAGCCAACTTATTACCAGAAAAGGAAAGTGAGCTGAGCCCCACTCTCTGCATCCCATTCCTGCTTCGTACAACATGTGAGGGCCCTCTGCCTGGGGTGGCACAGGACACAGAAATTTTGGGATTTGGATAAATGTACCAAGGGGACAGTTTTGAATTACTAGCTAGGCTGAACTACTCCAGCAGAGTTAATACCCTTCCTGGTGTCCGTGGTCCAGATCCCAGTCACAATGGGGGAATCGATGTCACAGGTAGTTCCAGGGTCTCCTTAAATGTCAGCAAAGCCCTAAAGATGAACTTTCTGTATATGGAGAGACTAAGGCTATAAGAGAAGGAACTTGGTCAAGATTACAAGACACATCAGAGGAAAATCCAGGTACATGGCATATGATACCTGGGGTCAGGTAGTTCTAGAGAGCCTGTCATCCTCCAGGTCTCCCAGAAGGCCCTGTTCCAGGTGGATGTCCATGGAAATTCCTCTCCAATTACAAACATTGTGTCTTTTTAAATCAAAACATTCTGACCCTTAGCTTTCATCTGTCTTAACGTTCCTTAAAGTACCATCAAGCATACAAAATGAAAATAAATACTAATCTGTCCAATATAATTAATGCATGCTTTTGAGTTTAAAAATAAATAATTTGATAAATGTTTCATATTCAGGAAATTTTTCACTTGAAAAATCGAGTCTGAACTAGTAGTGAGACCCTGAACATCCTGTAGATCCTTCCCTAAAAAAAAAAAAGAAAGAAAAATCAATTAACTAACAAGTTGTCATCAAATGACTAAATCTTGAGGAACTTGACCTAGTGTCCCAATACATGCCAGCCCTCCTCCCTCACTGAGCCACACAGCCTGGCCCAAGGCTAGTCCTTCGTTTGCCCCTGAGTCTCAGCCTGGGGGCCTGCACACAGCAGGCACAGGTTGCAGTTCATTCACTGCTCATTAAGCTAATGCTACATAACTTTCATGACAATCTAAATGTCCTCAAGCATTGAAACAGTCTGCTGGAGGTTGGTTAGCAATGGGGTCCCCAGTACCCCCAACACAGTTAAGTAACAGGGTGGGAAAACCCATATGTTTTCTTGCAAAAGTCAGCCCAGATCATACTTTCCACTGTGCCCGCTACAGAGAGGACGGCTGGTCACCCTCCTACACACCCAGGGCCTGGGGGTTTTCAGGTGAAGCAGAACTAGGTGTTTATGTCACTTTACCTTTGCAAGGTCACCCAGTAGCAAGGGAGGCAGAAATACTTGTGTGTACACAATGTGCATCAGGGTTGAGTTTGTAGAGGCAAAAAGTGTGTATGTGTGTGTGTGTGTGTGTATGTGTGTGTGTGTTCTTTGGTGTGCAAGTCTATATATATGGATTTACATATGCAGAAGCAAATGGCTATAATGTGTCCTGGTGTTTTATGTATCTATCATTTAAAATACACATTTTATATGTATATGCACATATATTGATACTTGAGTATCTGTGTTGTTATTGGATAAAATCATAAATGAAGTAACAAATGCACACATCTTTGTGTGAGCATCTGCATATATACAAGCTTCCATAATGCACATATATTTCATATATGCAGCTGTTTGTCCATGGTGATTGAGTGTGAGTAAACATGTATATATGTGTGTAAATTTCTACTTTGTTCATAAATACATGTCTGTGTATTTAGGTCTATATGTTACATTAATATAATATGGAATATGTGTGAATGCTTATGTAAGGTCTGAGCCTGCGTGGTAGGTACCTCTTGGTGTAGGACTACGGACAGAGGCGTTGTGTGTGTTTCTGTATACGCGTATCTGGGTGAAGATATATGTTGGAAGTCTATGAGAGGGTACAAAGGTGGGTGGGGGCATATATCTAGGTCCATGTGTGACTCACATGACATGTAAGTGCAGGTGATAGGCGGTAGTTGTCTGTACACACACAGACATGTGCTGATTTCCCTTCCCTTTCTTTTCCTCTTGAGGAATTACAGAACTTCTACACTGTAACCTTATCTGGTAGCTCTTCCAGGAGCATAGTTTTCTGGAGCCAAAAGTGAGAATGTTGGGGACCCATGTCACTATGGAGGGGTGGGCTTGAGGCTTTGGCTCCTCCCTAGGCCACTGATGAGGACCATATTGGCAATAGGGCTGGGAGGCCTCAGACCTTGGTCCCCATCAGAAGTGTTTCCTTAGTGTGCCCTGTGGAGGGCACTGGTCTTTAACCCACACTTTGGTGGCTCTCAAAGCCATGTTTTCTTTAATGATGGAGCTAAACTGAAGTAAGGATCCCTTACTTGGAAGCAGGTAGGTAGATGGGAAACTCTGGAAAAAGACTGAAGTTAAGGGAGACTCTACTGGACATAGCCCTAAACCTCTGGCCTTGGTTAACTCAGTCTATTCAGTTTACAATCTAGTTCACACTTTAAAAACATAGCCACATCCCTAATTTTGGCTACTTGGACCTTCATTGGAGTCTGTTCGGGGAGACAGAGTGATTACAAGTGCCAGTGCTGGCTCCATCCCTGCTGCCTTTCCAGCCCAGCAAGCTCTGCCTCTTCCCACCGCACTCCCCCCCCCCCCCCCCCCCCCCCCACCCCCACGCGCACGCGCGCGCGTGCGCACACACACACACACACACACACACACACACAGAGTCGTCTGGGCTTACAGAAAGAAGGAGAATGCGGGATGTGCCTGACTGATGTCTACAGGATGGGAGTAGTCAGAGAAGGTGGTCTGTTTAGTATTATCCCCATCTTACAATGCAGAGACTAGGGCTCTCTGACTTGGACCAAAGCCAACTAGAGATTCTGGGGACAAAGTGAGGTCTATCTTGGCCTCAGATGTCCCCCCTCTGTCATCAGAATGTTTGCTTGAACTTCTGGGCTTGGCCAAGTGGTGATAAAGCCCACATGTGGTTCTGTGGTTGCCCACATAGGTTTAAAATAGCCAACAGGAACCAGGGGTTCCCCCTTGGCAAGCAGCAGGAGGCCCATTCCCCAGGCAGCTGCAGACCTGCTCAGCCCCAGAATCCTGTTCAGAAAGAGGCTTGGTGCCCTGGAACTCATGCATGAGGTTGCTCTGAGCTTATAACTGAGATTATTGTCTTGCTATGTTTTTAAGTCCATGATATAGATGTTATGAATCTATTAGACAAATGAAGAAGCAGGCTCACAAACATACCTAAAGTTTAAAGGCTTCAATCCTTTACCCCTTTGTACCTTCTCAGTTATCCTGACTGGGGGACGGTTGGTACATGGGTAAGAGCAGGAGCAGAGGTCCTTGTGGCAGATTATAATTTTCCCAAAAGATATTCTGGATTATTTCCATCTCTATACACTGGAACCTTGTCACTTCCCATTGAGACATGGGGGCTGTGGCCCTTCCCTTGGAGTGAGATGTAGTGACTTTGCATAACTTCTGTGAAGAAGCCTGACCACATGAGGAGATTGCCATAGATGTTCTGACCAATGCCCCAGCTAAAAGCCCAGCCAAGAGCCTCCTTCCGTAGACAAGTCTTCCAGTAAACCCATCTCCAGATGTCAAGCCATCCCAGGTAAACGCAAGCACAGTAGAAGCCAACATTTCCCTCTGAGTCACAAAGATTTGAAAACAAAATAAAAAGTATTGTTTGAAGCCACTAAGTTTGAGGTGGCTTGTTACATAGTGCCAGGTAGCAGGAGCAGTCCTCTTCCACTGCAGCTTTGCATGGCACTCATAGCCTCACCTTCTCAGCGTTTCATCTTATGCTGACCTGTACTCTGCCCTTCCAGCCTCTTCAGTTGCCTCCAGTTGTGTGCCCTTCTATGACAAATCCTTCTTTGTCAAATAGGAATCGTGACAGTCTTTCACAGGAGCCTTGGGCTTTCACTAAGTGCTTGGTAATAAATGTAGGGACATGAGGAGAAAAGAAGAGACCGCAGAAGGCACTGCCTAACTAGCAGGGAGAAAGAAAAGGAGGAGCAGGCTTTCTCCCTGGGGAGCCTAGGGAGGAAAGAGTTCCACCTGGATGCAAAGTGTGTTGTCCCCAGCTCTGTGCAGGTCCCCAGGAGGCCCTGTTTTCTGGCCACTCACATGCTGACTAAGCCATAGGAAGAGGGATCCTGGTGGATAGGCTCTGCTCATGGGTGGGAGAGAGGCAGGAAGAGTAGCAGGAGCTGTGGCGGGCGCGTACCAGAGCTGTGTGAGCCCAGGCACACCTGAGCCTGAGCATCTGGCTCTGAGACATCTCAGAAACTAGAGGGCTCCCTTCTCACTCCAGCCCAGGCCAGCCAGTCCTATCTAGACAGATAAAGTCACTATGAGGCTCCCAGAGCGGAGACACTCTTATCAGCCACTGTCTGGGGCATTTGGCAATGTAAACTCTCCTGCCAGCCCTGTGATGCAATACCAGCGCTGGGAAGACACAAAGCAGACATGCAGAAAACAGACCTTCCTCCACCCCCACAACACCCCCACGACTCTGTGAGCCAGTGGTGAGAGAACTATCCTTTTCCCTGAGTCCGGATGTGTGCTGCTCCCTCCAGGCACACTTGGCTTTCGAGGGATCTCAAGCCTGTTTGTCAATGTCACATTAGCCAAAGATGCCCATGAGAAAGTGGCACAGGGCCCCCTGTACAGAAAACAAGCTGAAGTGCCTGTGTGACCTACAGCATGTCCCTTCTCATGAGTGAGCATTTACTATGTGTCAGGCACAGTTCTGAGTATTAGATGATTTAGTCCCCATAGCAACCCTACACTGTAACAGCACTGCTATCTATTTTGCAAAGGAAGAAACCGAGATACCAGGATGTTGAGGGATGTACACAAGGTCCCAGGAGACTGAGTAGCGAAGCTAGGAATCCAGCACCCAGACAGAAAAGCTGAGTTGGACTGGTGGTCATGTCACAGGATAAGCTCTGCTGGCTGTGCTACAGAGATCTTTGAAGAGACAATATCAGGAAGGCTTGGGTGCTCAGTGGGTGCCCCACAGACCCAAAGCCCCACTGAGGGCTTTGCATTCTCTCTAAATGTCTCCCATTCCCCATCACTATGTCCCCATTGCCCTGTGGCTCTTGAGCTCTGTTGCACTTGGGCTTGTGGCTTGGGGATCTCCTTAGCTGAGCAAAGCTCCTGTGGCTCATCTGCCCTGTGGGTGCCCATGGCATGCTCCTAGGATCCAGAGGTGCAGCACATAGCATGGGAGGTAAGACCTTCCTCTTCCCTGAGCTCAGACAGAGGCCTTGGGTTCAGGGGAAAAAATATGGAGATCTGGAGCTTCAAACCTGGCTCAGTTTCTCCATCTGTGAAATAAAGCATGGCCTCCAGGGCCTTCAGCTTCAACACTCCAGGTTCTATGTGAGCCTCTGTGGCTGACATGAGTTATCCTGCGGCTGGGCCACACAGATGCAAGCCATGGACTGAGTGTCTATGAAGAGTTTGCCTGGGGTTAAAATAAACACCTTCCTTCACTTCCCCTCCTGCCTGGAGGGGTTTTATGTTCATGTCAAAGACTACAGTTGGTGAAAGTCTGCCCAGGCACCATGGAGGAGGGGCACACAAGGGGGTTCCATGGTATCATCTAGGGGTGATCTTTGAAGATAAATGTGAACTTGCCAGATGGAGCTGAGACAGTAGGGTTTTTATAAAGCCTTGGGCAGAGGGAGCTGGGGAACAGAGGCTTGAGATTGGAAGTCCAGCAGTCTAGTTGGGGGTGGGAGTGGCACCCAGCACTTTGTAAAGAAAAGTAAAACTCCCATAGGCTGCCAGCAGCCTCCTTTCCGCATCCCTGGGCTGCTGAGAGCAGGGTTGCACACTCCACTTTGTAGCCCGCTCTTAGCCTGAGACTGGAGAAGCCACTTCTCCCCAGAGCCTGGACTCTGGGGGAATGTGAGGGAGGAGCTCTGGGAGCTGCTGGGCTGCGTCCTTTTCCAGGATCTGACTAAGCAGACAGTAGAACAGGGCTGCATGTGAACTCCACAGAGGAGGGGCAGAGGCTGGGAGCCTTGGCAACAAGATCTGTTCTCTTGTTCTTTGAACAAACACGGAGGCCTCCTGTGCAAGCTCAGAGATCATTCCAGCCTAACACTGGCCTTGGGTTAAAAGAGGCAACTGAGTGGGGGAAGCCTGATACAAGGCTACATATGGCTCATAAGGGAAACAGAGAAGCCAGCAAAAGTCAGAGAGGGAAGAGCCTGAGATTTTCTCATCCAGCTCCACACTGCGCACATGAAACGGAAGCCCCAAAAGCAGCTTGCCTACAGACACGGGGAAAACAGGGTGACCTGTAGTGGCCACAAAATTCCTATTGTCCCTGAGCCAAACCCTTTTTATTTGCACTGGGCATCTTCCCAATGTCCCCATTCCCTGTTCTACTCATCTACCCAAGTAGATTTAGAAGACTACAGTAGTCTGATTAGATGTAGTCTGATTTAGAAGAGGACTGAATAATATTAGCAACACAGTTGAAAGTTAGTTGCCTGGGAATGTCATCATTTAACCCAATGTGATTGCCTCAGGGAAAACTTGACCAACACCTGTCCATTGTGACATCATTTCCATGCCTAGTTAATGTACATAGTCACCACTGGTGTAAAGGGCTCTAACTTCTGCACATGCTCATCAACACTTTCATTTTTTATTACAGCCATTGTAGTAGGCATGAAGAGGCATTTTTTTTGTGGTTGGAGAAGCATTTGTCAGATGGCTAATGATGTTGTATCCCCTCTGTGTGCATTGGCTATTTGCACAATCTCTTTGAAGAAATGTCGAAATCTTTGCTCTTTGTTTGGATTGCTTTTTTATTGCTTAATTAGATACTTCTAGATCTTTTGCTTGTTTTTAATTTATTATTATCTTTTAATTATTGAGTTGTAAGTCTTCTCTACATATCCTAGACACAAATCTTTAACTGGAAAAATAATTCATATTTTTCTTCCTATTCTGTGGATTCTTGCTCTGCTTTCCTGACAGTGTTATTTGAAGAACCAAAATTTTTAATTTTGATGATATCTAGAGTGTCTAAGTTTTCTTTTTTGTTGTTGTTGTTTTACTTGTATTTTTGGTGCCATATTTAAAAAACCGTTACCTAATCCAAGGTCATAAAAATTTGCAGATAAATTTTTGCCTAAAGTATTATGGTTTTAGTTCTTACAGGTAGGTTTCTCATACATTTTGAGTTATTTTTTATATTATGGTGTGAGGCAAAGTACTGACATTTTATTCTTTTGCATGCCTATGTCCAGTGGTCACAGCATTAATGATTTAGAAGAGGACTGAATAATATTAGCAACACAGTTGAAAGTTAGTTGCCTGGGAATGTCATCATTTAACCCAATGTGATTGCCTCAGGGAAGACTTGACCAACACCTGTCCATTGTGACATCATTTCCAGTTGGTACCATGTGGAAAACACAGACACAGCACTGTAAACTATATTTAGTTATTGTAAAATATGTTTACCTACTTAGTGGAATACAAATTCACAGACACCTTACAGCCCACTCGCAAAGGTTCAAACTCCAGCCAAGTTTCAAATCCTAGTGTTGCTACTTACTAGCTTTCAGGTCATATGCATATCATTTTACTTATATGTGCCTACTAATTATGTCATTCCTTAGACTTTATAAACTCTGGGGATAGGATCACCACCATGCCTGGCACAAAGAAGATATTTGATGTGTGCTTGTTGAGTTAATTAGTAAAGAAGACATGCATACATGAATTAGCCTGGAAGACAGGATTCTGATCCCCCTGCCCCCTCCCACCTCCATCTGGTTTGTGACTTCTCTGGGACTCTGAAAAATGAGAATATTGGATATATGGGTGGTTTTTCTCCACTTCTCTATTATGAGGCAGACTCCTCTCTTTGCTTGAGATAAAAGGCACCCATTCTATAAAGCAGATAAAGAGGACTGCTGTGAGCAACGGCAAGGTGAGGCCCAAAGCCCTCTCCTCTGGACCCCTAAGTGTCCCCAAGCCAGCTGGACATGGTTTAAAACCACCTTCTAGGATGGGAGCCCTACAAGCTCCCCTGGGGTGGAAGCAGCCGTGATTCAGAGGCAGCTGACGTCTGAAATTCTTAATTCAGCCCAAATGCTAGAGGTCTTGTGGCATGGGGGAGGTGGAAAGGAGCATTCCAGAGGGGGATGTTTTCTCCTTCTTCTGCCCACAGGAGGGGAGAAAAGCCTGCTGAAGTTCTCCACTCCCCACACAGAGATGAGTATCGCCTTCTTTGTTCTCTTGCCTCTTGCTTCAGCTCCCTAACCCAACACTAAACTGGCCTGCTCTTCCAGACCAGGCTTCTTGCCCACCTTCCACTCTCTCTCTGACCCATCTCACTTCTAGCACAGCCTGTCACGTGCCTCAGCACCCCATATCACCTTAGAGACAGTCCCAGGAGGCCTTTAGAGACTAGTGACTTGCTAGGGGTCACAGCACAGCTAATAAGTGGCAGAGTGGAGACTTGAACACAAGGCTCTTGACCTCATGCTCAGACTTTGTCTTTAGAAACTGTACAGAATGTTAATGGAAAACCACAGCCCATGTGACCAGAGGCCAGGCCAGCCTAGGAGGAACTAACGTACCTCAGCCAATATGGTCCTGAAAAACAGAAAGCTCTGAGAGAGGCTTTGAGGTAAGTGCCTTAGCAAGAGACCCAACAGAGGGACTAACCAAAGGAGCAAGGGGGGATGCCTGGATGATGGAGTGAGGCGAGTCTATGTTACCAACAGCCTCTCTGTGTCCTGCTTCTCTCTCTCCTCAGTGACACAGAACAACAACACCCACATTCCTGAGTATTATAAGGATGAAATGAAGTAAAATCTTCATCCTGCGCCCTGCACAGAGTTGCCACATGGAGCTAAAGTTATCATCAGTGTCCTTGGCACTGGGAAAGTTGCCTAAGCCAACAATAGGTGCCAACAGGATCTGGTGGCTCCTGTGAGGAGGCCATGGGGTTACACATTCCTCTAAAGCTTTGGGGTACTCTGACAGCATCTATTTTAGGGAGTATTCCAAGAAGCTTGTAACACTGGCAGTTTATGCAGAAGAACTTGGGAAAGGCACAGTAACTTCTCATTAATTTTTAATGCTCTTAAATTCGTCTTTAAGACATGAACTCTAGTTGTCTTCACTAAGAAGAAGCTAGAAGTGGCACATGTGTGGGTACAGGGAAAGCCTGGGCTCTGTGTCACCTTGCTTTAAATTATAGATCTGCAAGTAATTGGAGGTAAATTATTATATCTTCCTGAACCTCAATTTCTGTATCTGTAAAATGTGGCAGGCTCAGCAGCAGATCCTGGAGTATCGTTCTTACTTGGGATCTTTAAAGGGATGCCTCTGAGGCGCTGAAGGAGGTTCTTTCCAGGGGGAGGACCTGAAGATGATTCCTGGAGCACTCTCCTGGCCCAGAAGAACATGTAGCAGCTGAGGGAAAAGGAACAGCTTGCGTAAAAAAGTATGACTGTGGGAAACCACATGGCCCGGCAAGACGATGCCACTGGGCACAGTGAGATTCATGGGGAGAGACTCATGGTGGTGAGAAGGGTGAGGATGTGGCTTACCAAGCTCAAGGGAGAACCTGTGCCAGGTTACCTAAAAAAGCAAGATGACAGAAGCAAGGTTCAAACTGGAGCCTTTTGGCCTTTTCCTGTACACAGGCTGCTTCTCAGATGGGCTCTTGGATCTATTCTCAGAGCTCCCGAGGGATGGGGAGGGCTGAGTGATTCAGGTCTAATAGTGCTGCTGTGACACAGCTTCCTGACATTCATGTGGAAACACAGGTTTCTGGAGGGTGTGGTCCCACCCCTTACCCATGCCCCGCAGTCCCCTAGCCTCTCCAACCCGAAGGAGGGGTAAGGGAAGTAAGAGTGATCCACAAGTAAGAGTATTTGTCAAACATTCCCCCTAAGCTCACAAGAGACACCCACGTTGATATAAAAATAACGAATTCTTACATGTGATCAGAAGCATGGGAACCAGCTCTGCCAAGGCCTGCCTCCCACAAGGTCTCTCCTCACCGTCACTGTCCCCATCATGCTCCCCCTACCGAGGAGGACACAGACTTCGGGAGGGGAAGTGGCTTGTCCAAAGCTGTGTGGGATGAGGCACACTTCCAGTTGGGGCTTCCCCAGGAGCAGTAGGGAAGGGACCACTGGAAACTTCAACCCTGGGGCTTCTCCCAGTCTCAGGGACAAAGGAGGCCTGCTCATGGGGGCTGGGCCTCTTGCTGCCCTCAGTCACATGTCCCACAACCACAGGAGGTGGCTTGAGCAAGATGGAGAAGGGAGGAGACAGGCAAGCCCCCAGGCAGGGTGGTCCCAGCAGCCAAGAAGGCAAGCAGGGCAGTGAGCCTACAGGCAGGAACATGATGTGGACAGGGTGAGGGAGGGCTTATAGGTGAGGGAGGGATTATAGGTGGGCACCACCATGCCCAGACTCAGTGGCTGGCTCAATGTGCCTCAGAGGGGCCAACAAGGTATGTGGTGCCAGGGATTGAACCCTGGTCCCTGTGCTTGCCTAAAGGAAGGGTTTTGTTTTGTTTTTTGTCTTTTTGAGACAGGGTCTCCCTATGCAGTTCAGGCTGGCCTTGAGCTCACTTTTGTAGCCCAGGCTGGTCTCAAACTCGCACCAGTCCTCCTGCCTCAGCCTCCCAAATGCTGTGATTACAGGCGTGTGCCCCCATGCCCAGCTAAGGAAGGGGTTTTGATGGGATACACAGAGCTAAATGTCCTGGTCAGTCTATTGACACACAGTGGGCAGACAGGTGGAGGAAAGGCCGGATTGTCTGTCCCCAGGTGCCCTAAAATATTCCATCCAGATCTGAAGGGCATGGCTTTTTCCCTGTGGCTCTGAGATGTTCCACAAGGAATCCTGAGACACAGACACCTAAGTGCCTCACTTGTGTAAATGCAGGAGTCACCCAAGGAACTGCTTCAAGGCCATGGCACGTCTGGAGGCTGAGTCCTAGCTGTGCGGGCGTGCCACCCAAGAAGTTCCACCTCATGTGACAAGGGACATCTCTTCTCTCACTGAGGAGATGTCTGATAGGCTTGCTGCCCTGATCACCATGTGACTGTGAGAATAATGTCTGAATCCAGGTTGCTGCAGGGCATCATCCACTGGGCTAAGCTCTGCCTTCCGACTGCTGCTCTCTCACCTGGTAGCCAGGCCCCAGCCCGACAATGACCCATGACAGGACCACTCCCAGGCACACCCAGATTTGGCCCTTGAAGCTTTCCAGAGCCCCTTTCTGCAGGGCTCTGACTAATAGACCCCTTGCTCCAAGAAGCAGCACAACAGAGCCTGTTACCAAGGCAACCTGAAAACCCAGTGGCCTAGGGCCTGGAGCTTCAGCCACACCACTCCGGGCTGTGGAGCAGACCTCTCCAGCCCAGCTGCGCTGTAAAGGGACAGTTGGGAGGGGACTGGGTCTGAGGCTTTGAGAGCAGAAAAAACATCAAGTCCTTGGCTCCCCGGCCCCCTGGCCTCCTAGTTTCTCCAGCAAGGACCCCTATGTAGACAAGGACCAGGACTAAAACAACTGCCCCAAACAGCTCCTTCCTTCACCTGTGTACCTCATCTCAGTGAGAATGCTATCACCACTGGAGACATGGACATGCACCTGCCATGCTTTCCCCAGCCTTCCTCCCATCTTGCCATAGCCTGCTTTTCTATTGTCTCCAAAACACCTTTAGAGCCCACCCACTGCTCCCTGCCCTGGTGCTGACCCAACCTCATCCCCCACACCCACCTCACCCTTGTCCACCAGGTCAGGGGCAGTGCCAGGCTCTCCTGAAGACTCAGGGCATTGAAGTTCCAAAGTGGCCTTCAATGCACACTGACCTGCCTGTTGAATCATGCCCTAGCTTCCCCACTACTCCCAGCCACACAAGAATCCTATCAGTAAAGGTGGTAAATCAGCCCAATGTGTGTGCTTATACACACGTCATACAGAAGGACCAGGAATGTAACTCAGTGTCACTGTGCTTGCTTAGCATGTACAAAGTCAGGGGTCCATCCCCAGTACCATGAGGGGCGAGAGATAGATAGATATAGATAGATAGATAGATAGATAGATAGATAGATAGATGATAGATAGATGATAGATAGATAGATAGATAGATAGATAGATGATAGATAGATGATAGATAGATAGATAGATAGATAGATAGATAGATAGATAGATAGATAGATAGATAGATAGGCAGGCAGGCAGACACACAGACAGACAGACAGACAGACAGACAGACAGACAGAGATTGTCAAATATATTGAGTATTCTCAAATACCTGTATATAGCAAAAGCAAACACTAGGAAAA